>JAOEHI010051723.1:0-18074 GCA_025447815.1 Percopsis transmontana | reverse complement strand
ATTTTTTGTTTTTTATTCAGTTATTGAGTTTTAGAGAGATAGAGATATAGAGAGAGAGAGAGATAGAGAGAGATAGAGAGAGAGAGAGAGAGAGAGAGAGAGAGAGAGACTTGACATGTATTGACCTGCATCATCAGTGGGGTTTGGGGTAAGACAGATGCTGCCGTAAATCACGATGGTCGATTCAGGGATGATTGAGTTTCGTACTTGGATCCTTCGGGGTCCCAGACCACCACGTCAGCGTCTGCCCCGGCAATGATCCGGCCCTTCCTGGGGTAGAGGTTGTAGATCTTTGCTGCGTTGGAGCTAGTGACAGCCACAAAGCGGTTCTCGTCCATCTTACCTCCGAGCTAAAAAGCACAACGCGAATAGAGACGTTCAAAGCACCCGGAATCTTAAAAATATAGTCTGACCTAATTTATAACAACACCATATATAACACACCATCTGACGGAACCATCTGATGTACCTAGTTTTTCCTTTTCTTTTGTGTTATAAATAGTAGTGTTATGGCTAATCACTGACAGTTATCAGCACATTATAACCATTACCTTTGAACTTCAATATTCATTTTCCCATTTTTATTTTCTACACTTTATATGTTTATATCTATTTTTATTGCCTTTTATTATTATTATTTTGTATTTTATGGTATATATATAGCTGTATATATATTTTTTGTATATTTAATTATACACCATGCAGTGCAAATCACTGTAAACTCAAACCCTAGCACACATTTGTGAATACAAATATATGATAACTATTATTATTATCCACATCAAAGCAGATTTACTTTGTCTAAAGAGAACAAAAGAGTTACACACACCACTCCTCTCTCCCAGATGATACTCATGCGGTCCTGGATGCCAGGGACCCCGTGGGGAATCTTTGTGAAGTCATCCTTGCCCATGGCCTTCTGCTTGGTGGTGAAGGGTCGGTGGTCAGACACCACCACATTTAGAGTGTCGCTATGGTGACAAGATGCCGAGCGGAAAGGTCAGTGAAAATAGAGGTGTGAACTTCTGTGTAATCGTTGTCACTAGGCAATATGATGAGAGAAAGCGGGTGGTTTGTCCAACCGTGTGCCTTGGGTGTGTATTTAGACAAGAATGGGGGTGCAACTTTTGCTGAAAGTAGTTCCTATTAAACAAGGTATTTCATGTGGAGCGAAGGTACAGTAAAACATTAATTCTACATGTATACACTACGGCGGAAGGATCTAAAATATACCGGAACTTACCCTCTGCATTTAAAGAATAAAAAAACTGAACAACCAGTTCTTGCGGAAGTGCATTAACCATAGAAATAGAGAAGAAATTTCACTACAAAACAAAAGTGTGCTTTCCCCCTGAGGTTTCATAGTAGGTAATCAGTCTCTCCTTACACATCTCCTCCCATGCCTCCCACTCTTCCCTCGACCCTCACATGAATGCATAGGCATGTGTAGGGAAAGCGCATACAAGGAAAGTGTTTTTGGAGTTACTTAAATACTTTTTCTTACTGTATAGATGTGCTACATAACCAGGCCCGTGGCTGTAGTATGTTTAGCAAGGCACTTACTTCCCTAGCAGGCTCATTAGGACGTTGGGTGTGTTGGGGTCCAGGCGGAGCGGAGGAACAGTAACATAGGCAGCAGCGTGGGCCCAGTCCTGGTGGTAGTACTGTAGACCGTTCAGCACCGCGTGGGCCGTGGTCGTCTCTCCATGGACAACCTTACCTGAGGTTCAATCCCAGCACATGTTTTAGCTAGGCTACACAGGCTAATGGCACTGATAGCAATAAACACCACTCCTATTTAGTTTTCCTAAATAATCCAAAAATTATATATTCATATAGTGGGGGATAAAAATCCTTCCTGACATTTATCAGTCAATAATTCCATAATTTTAAGATCTGAGCAAAGGCATTACGACGATGCATAACTTCAATAATACCTCATAAAATGCATTATTTTTCATTTTTATTTAAAAAGAATATATTCTATAATCCAAAATAATTCTCATCACACCGATTTGTTCAAATGATCAGATTATCTTTATTGAGGATCATGGATTATGCATGTGGATATCTCATCTTTTAAAGCTTCTTAAATGATAATAGTCTTACCCTGCATCTTGGCTGCGGCCAGCACGTCTCCTGCAGCCATGCTGGACACATTGACCAGATAGATAGGGCAGTGAGCCTGGGAAGAGGAAGACACTTGTAGTACAACACTGGAGCAAATGCAATGTGTGGTTCCGTATTATTACTTCTATGCACATGCCATGGAAATACCACTCACTCTGTTGGCAATGGTGATGGCCCTGTGGGTCGCTTCAGCTTCCAGCTGTTAAGGAAAATATGATTGTGGTGTGAATAGAAGTACATTGCAGGGGCTTTAAATGAATAAATGAATGCATTTAGTTTAGACTAAGTAGCAATAACAAGATGGATGACATAATTGTGACCATTTTAATAGCAGTAACAAAAATAAACCTTATTGATAACCTCTTGAAAATAAGGTTACAGTAAATTTACACGTGCAATGCTGGATTACAGGTGAAATATAAAAGGAAAAAACAAGTAGGAAAAAACTAAACAAACTTCATAGCAACAATTAAAGATCAATGAAAAGGAACAATCAACGGGGTCATTTGGGTCATGGGGGTGTTATAACACAGTCCAATGCCCAACAAACCAATTCAAACAGCATTGTGGGAAAAGCAATTCACCTCTTCAGGCCTGCTGATTTCAATACCCTCAGGTCCAATGATGCCCAGGTCAAGCACTTCCTTGGCACCCTGGAAACAAACAAGAATACCATGAATAAATGCAATTTAAAAAAAAAGAATCAACTAAACATTGCTATAAATAATAATATGATAATGCTCTCTGACTAAATATTCAAATAAAATGTTGAAATGAATAAGGAGGAATAAAGCAACATTTATTTATTTCACATACAATATGACCGGAATGACAATAATAAAAAGTTAAATAATAAAATATTTTCACAAAAGATAAAAAATAAAAAGATATCTTACCTCTGCTACCAGTTCTCCATTCTCTGCATGGACCCTGGCTATGGCTCCAATGTCCTTACAGTTCTGAAGAGCCTGATAGAGCTCACAGTCTCTTAGCATGTACATGTCCTTGTAGGCCATGAACATCTGGAAGGAATTCACCCCCTTTTCTCTCACTAGCTTCTCCATCTCAGCCCGCACCTGCAAACACAGAATTAAATGACTCTCTTGTCACTTCAACAAACTACTGCTCTGTTAGGGAGCAAGACAATTGGCTCCACCTGCCTGTGCTCATTTGTTTGAAGCAGACCTCAACTCTGTGCCAACACCCAAGCTGGCACAGTAGGTTACAATACAGTACGTTGTCACTGTAGAATTATTAATCATGGCATATCAAAAACAAATGCTAGTCGGGCTAACAAATTGACTCTGGACTAAGCCCAGAGTCTGGTAAGTTGTGGTAACTCTCCCTTTTTAATGCAAGGCTATATTGGTAAGACATATCCTCATTTAGAATCTAACAAATCACATTCTACATTCCTTTAGCGCCATTTGTATTAGGTGCAGTTTCTGGTATCTCCAGTGGGGGCGTAACTAATTTATTGGCATGAGGAGGGACATTGCTCATTCTAGTATGAGAACTAATCAGAACACGCTCTGTGGCTGAGCAAATACAGCTCTGTACCCCACAGTCACCATTATCCAGCCTTAACAAATGCATGCTTGCCAAGCAACCTTTTCCTGCATACACTGAGGTTTAAAATGCTAAACAAACTAATAAGGTGTGTGTGGTGTGTGTGTGTGTACCTTGGGGCCCCACCAGGTAACTCCTACATGTAGAGCATAGTCACAGCAGGCTTTGGTGTCTGCCATGCTGCGGCACATCTCATAGGCTTCCAGCAAAGACTCATTCTTCTCTGGGAGCACATGGCCTATCACCATTGTTGTACCACCAGCCAGGGCAGCCTAGGAGAGTCACACACACAAACAATGCACTCATGCACTGAGGAACATACAGTAAACGAAGACTACAAAACTTATATATTCTATGACTGTGTGAACATTATTACACTATTATTGAATTACTGTGAGGTTATGTTATTGTTATTATAATTTTTTTGTTTATTTATTTATTTTAAATTGCACCGCAGTTCATTGTCATTTGCAATCACAGCAAGGACTGATATTAACTGGTTGATTGAATCAAAATGACCTGAACTGACACACACTGAACACACACATTACGCCCCAGCGGTGTGGGAGTCGACTGAAGCAGAAGCTCTGGACTAATGATCAGCCATGAATTGATTGAATATGCTCGTAAACTCTATGGGCAGGCTAATCTACTTAGCAACAGTTGCCCAGGTCTAAACGCCGAACAGTCTTTCTGTTTATGTGTACAGCACTGCTATGGGAAAAATATAAAACTATCAGTAAAGCATGAAGGGGACAGCCTAATGTTGAAATAGTCTGGAAGAAAGCCACAATAATAGGGTTTATGAGCCCGAGGTATCTTACATAATATATAATGTATATATAAAAATATATTTATACTGTCTAATGTATACTTTTGGTCAAAAGGTCTCTGTGTATTAATTCTCAACCTTAATTATGTCAGCAGTCTAAAATAGCCAAGCGTGGAAAGCCTGCTTTGTGTTTTGTGTATAAGTGGATGCTTCGTTAAGCATCTGTCAGCTGACCCTTGAGAGTAGACTATAGTGCCCCCTAAGGGGGGGGGGCGGAATGTGTGTCTGAGAACCATTGTCTCCAAGCACAATGGCGAAAGTGAAAAGGCTTTGCAGCAGTCTTTGCAGCAGCCCCCTTGTATCCATGGAAACAGAAACCGATCTCCATTTGTCTCCCTGCTCGGATGGGTGTACGCTCGCGAAAGAGTGGGGAGAGCGAGGGGCGAGGGACAGGGGGAGAGTGAGATGCAAAGGGACAGGGGCAAAGAGGGGCAGAGAATAGAGCCTGTGTCAACAGTTTTCTAGCAGGCTGAATACAGTGAGCGAAGCCCCACAACCATGCCCTCAGACTCTGTCATCTCTACTGTAAGTGCTAAAATGATGAGTCACTGTGCCCTGAAGTAGAATGGGGAAGCCCCAGTCTATCACCATCCATATTGGGTGTTCATGTTCTGCCTGTCATGTGTTATCAGTGCCTGGTAGACAGCAAAACACCATGTCATCTTAGTTTCCTGTATCCTATTCATGTTATTACAAGATTGCAAATTCTGTCAATCATGCTAATGAATGGCAGAATTTGCAATCATTGTCATCAGAAGGAAATACAGTAAACAAGGTTGCTAGCTATACAGTAATTCCATCGGCCCATCGGGCATGTAAACTACACAAACGTAACAGAGAAATTTCATTTTATTTTCAGGCCGTAAGACACTACATCTGGGGCACATCTGGTCTCGTATTCCTGCAGGTGCTCAGAACTTTAATCAGTCTCTGATGAACGCCAAGGCCTGCAATGTCAGTTTATTTATATAGCTTTTCATACCACAAAGCATCCCAATGGTGGATAAAGCCGCTGGCATGTTTACGCGTACCTGGTCCACACAATTTGATCACGCGTAAACCACGTGCATGTGTGAAAACTGAGTGTGTAGTAATATGCCGATTCAGTAGGTGGGAATAGGCAGAGTAGTGGGACTTGGAGTGATAGAAGAAGAACATTTTAAAACTGATCAGGTGGAAGTGAGGTCGTAGTGCACATGCGTCCAGAAACGCGTCCATGCCAACATGAAAACCGAGTACGCATCATCACACTCAGCCTTGAGTGTGATGATGTTAAAGCGTTTGTTTCAATATGTAGTTCCAACAATGGCGGCGGTGGTAGAGCTAGATGAAGGGATACCAACAGTTGTAGCAACACCGATTGGTTAACCCCAGACAGGTAGTCTCACCCATTGCCTAGGGTTTTGCAGTAAATTCTGCAATTCTGGCAGACTATAGGGTGGGACATTAATAATATTGTATCTATTGCTGTAGAGTGTGATCCACTATGCATGCTACTTGGATACCAAATGCCTTTATTATTTATTATTGAAGTATAAGGGGAAACTCTACAAAATGTTAACATTCTGTGCAAGAAAATGCATTCTTTTGAACTGAATACTGTAACAGACAAAGTTAAATATGTATCATTAGATTATTTGACATGCATGTTACATTGCAAAGATAATGTATTTCACCAAACATGGGAGCCTTTCATGCTATATATACTGTATGTATTGGCTTAAATATCTCTTAAATCTAATATAAGAGGGTTTACATAGTGTAGACCTTTGTGATACCTGCGTACTTAACTATTTGTTATGTTATTTTATGTAATTCCTGAGTCACTTGCATGTTTCAATATGTGAGTCAATGAGCCGCAATGTTCTGTTCTGTTATGACTTTGTTTTCTGTTGTTGTTTTTGCTGATGGTTGTTGCTTTGACTCAATCATATTGTGTTTTAAATCAAAAATCAATAAACATACACATTAAAAGAAAAAAAAAAAGTAAAGAAAATAACCCGAGGTGACGTCTACGCCCATTAGGATGCAACGACTAAAAACAATCCCCAATGAAGCATGGCCAGACCATATTCACAAAGGGAATTTTGGGTCTGGTTAACAACTAAATGAATACAATTGATTACAATTGGAAAAATACTAGAAGGCAGCAATAGAAAACACACTTGTAGGAAAGTAAACTATAAATATGTAAATAAAAGTATAAAACCTAGTCAAAGGCTGGTTTACCTGCCCATCTGTCCATAACAAATGTGATTTCAGCACCTCAGCTCTCTTAGGTCCTTACCTTGGTACCGCTGTAGTAGTCATCTGCAGTGGTGGCGTTCATGAAGCTCTCCTGCAGGTGAACGCTGGTGTCGATTCCTCCAGGCAGCACCAGCTTGCCCGAGGCGTCGATCACTTTGGCCCCACCTGGGATCATCAGCTCCTTCCCCACCTGCTGGATGATGCCGTTCTCGATGTAAACATCAGCCTCCAGGGTGCAGTCGTCGTTCACCACCCTGCCACCTTTTATCAGGATCCGAGCCATGGATGAGCTGGATGACATGACTATAGCTCTGTAGGGGATACAAATAGGACTGGTAAATCCATGAACAATGTAGATTGAAGAATTACAGGTGTAGAAAAAGTATTCTACTGCAAAAAAACCATGCAAAATCTCAAAAGCTTCTTTCTCTCAATTCAGTAGAAGAGGATCTTCTTCAGAGGCAAGACAAGACTGAACAAACTAGAGCATCTTCTCAGAACAATCTAACCTGCGTTCTAGGAACAACCATCTACAAATGTTAAAAGTTGACAGTACTTCATCCTGAGACGTGCTGTGCTGTGATGCTAGCAAAGAGAATGCTCTGTGCTTGGCATGGACAGGCAGTCAGGCTGTGTGACATCAGCCACGGGCCTGAGAAGGCCGTGTCAGTCACAGCCTGTGACCTAACGCCCCCATGGACCAGCAATGAAGGGATGAGGAATACAAAGACTGTTGACTACAAACTGCACAATACGAATAGTTCATTCTTGTTTAATACTCTTGAAACTACCTGATGTTTTCTCAAAAGTAAAGAAGTAAACTAGTAGGATATATATAGACCTATAGGCCTATATATATATATATATATATATATAGAAAGAGAGAAAGAGAGAGAGAGAGAGAAATAATATATTTTTTTTCATAGGATGTGACTGGTAGAAGCTAATTATTCATAGATAACTGATAAAAGAATATCTGCCCCTCCCTCCCAATGCATTAATGATGTGATTTCATGTGTTGTGTATTGTATGCGTGTGTGAATCTGCGTGCGTGCGTGGGTGCGTGTAGACAGTGTGGGAGTGCGCGATGCGTACGGGGTGCGGCAACTTGGCGCATGGCACTCCACAAGCACAAACCGAGATTTGGATGCTGACAACAAAAAAATGTCCCCACATATATCAGTGGACATAAATATCAAGGAGAGAATTTTTCATTTCCTAAATTTCCCCAAAGCCTAGAAATATATGATGATATAATAATGTTAGCAATTCACATATTTTAACCAGCACATTGAAAATTAACTTTGTTTGCTAATAACATTGTTTTTATGTCATCAATCAATATTAATGTTGCAAAAATCACACTCTTGCCTGTTTTGGTTATATTTTCTGACATTTCTAACCCCAGTTTTCGCCCTACAAACCATATTCCTGATACAAATCGAGTCCAGTTTGTGTTAATTATCATATAGGCCATATCAGGATTCTCCCAGATAAAATTAATAAGTGTGAAAACTGAAATTAAGACATTTGTGCTTCTGTGACTTGACACAAAGAAACCGGTCTCCATCCGGCATGGTAGACTGTTCATTACCGACCTAGAAACCATGTAGCCTACACAAGTCTGCAACCTGTCCTAGTCGCTACCTCTCCCGTAATAAAGACCAGGTCACTAAATAACGGTGCAAAGTGATGAATAGTTAAACGTACAGTACGAATGCAGTAATTTTAGATTGTACTTGAGTGTAAACGACACTCCCTATAAAGGATGGCAGGAAAAGGAGGCTACCAATCAAGAGGCTGGGTAGCCACTATAGCCACCCAGACATGCAGCTAGGGGGCATGGCAAACAAAGTACTGATACATAAAATGAAATGCATTCAGCGTAAGGCTGGCATGTAGAGATAATATTGCGCACCACATACCTCTCCTATGGGCGTACTACTCCTGTCGTCTTACGGGATACTTTCTGACATGCACAGTATGCCACACAATCCGTAGACAGCACTTCCACAGAGATACACACCGGATGCCTTGTTGGGACCAGCCGATCGCAGCATCCAAGCGCGACGGCGAGAAGCTCCAATCAACAGCATCGAATGTAGGCTTGGCCGCCGAAGAAACCAATTGCTTTGGACTAGGGGCGTATTCACTTGGCTAAGGTTGTACCATTAGAAAAGGAAGTGGGTGGGATGTGAGACACGGAAAAGACTAGGTGAGTGAGAGTGCATAATATCTCATTATAATGAATATATTTAGACAAATGTCTTAACGGTGAACACAAGCTTTTTGCATTTCTCATTTAAGTAATACTATTTTAAATTTCTGAGCATAATTGGAATGTAATTAACCTACAATGATACAAACAATGCACAATAAAATGCTTTAATATATAATACCATGTATGCATAATAATATTTTAACAAATGCCCCAGTCTAAATATCCTTGTTTTATAAATTGTTTGGATATAGGGCCATCTGTAAAAAACCACCACTTTCCAGTCTGTAATGAAGGGCTATGTTTGGCAACACCCTTTTTTAGAAAAGTGAGGAAAGGCTTATGGCATGAAGTGTGAAAGACATTGTCAATAAATCTGGTTGGCTTAAGGGAATAATCACAATAAATGTGTTGATACACAAAGCTCTCTACCACTAGCTCAAGCCTAAACGGGATCATTAGCCAGGTCGTTATTCTTCCAGCTGTGGGTGTCTCTGCTAGACCCACCCAAATGTCAACCTCATTATGAATATACTGTAGGTGTTCAGCTGGATTGTGTGGAAAAGTAATGCGCCTAATTTCTTTTGGTGGTTACAGTGGAAATTAAAATCCCAATTGTCAGTGTTAGTTCCATGAACTATATTACACTGCCATTCACAGGCTATGTGTGGATTTATTTGCAAACACAATTGGGCGAGAATCAAGAACAGCAGCTAACATGCTTTCTTTTGCACAAAAACAATACATTTATTCAAGTGTTCTCCAGCACAAGTACATAAAGAGCCTTAACCTTCTTTCTGGACACTAAACATACGTATGGGGCAAACGCGGAGACTGAGTGCTACATTTGCTGTGCGGTCTTAAGGAACGCATTGAGGCCATAAACAATTATGATATAAATAATATGACGTTAACATTGTCACCGGATGTACTGTAGAAGTGACCTGCCTTGAACAGGGAATTGCAGCATTGCTGCTAAAAAAAATAACCATCAATGACATTTTCTTTAACAAAACACTGAGTATATTAGAATGTAGGTTTAAGAAGCAATGCGCATTGCATTAAGCATACATTATGGAGTTGCTACTGATTTTTTTTGTCCTCCACATTATGAGTACATGATTTTCCCACAGATAAGCACCAACTACAGCAACCTCTAGTCTAAAACAATATAGGAAACCTTTCATTATTTGTTATTTTTTTCAAGTACAAAGTTAAAATGCCTTTGTTAATATATTTATATGCATAAAATAATAGCGCATTTCCATTACTACAAGGAACTTAAAAACAGTCATTGTCAAGACAAGTTTATTTATCTTCCAATCAAATATATTTTTCTTGATTTGATAAAATGTTTAGCACCATCGGAAACACCTTTAAATTCTTACAAAAACATAACGAAAGGGAAAAACACCATGTAGGGCTGTGCAGTGAAGTTTAGACTGTTCATCATAAAGCTGTCCTTAGGCCACAATATAGATCACTTATTCAGAGATTCAGAGATCATTTAAATGGATATTTTATCTGGTTTCACTTGAGACACACACACTCACACACACAAAAAGTATCAATTAAACTACTAAAAACTAGACTTGCAGTCTCCCTACATCTAACGCTCAAAGCATGTTTTGAATCAAATTTCACTTGATTTTTAATCTCAGATTTCTAATTTGATGATATATATTAGAAGAGAATTATATTTTGTACATCTCATACGTGATAGAAAAACAACAAAAACAAACTGAAAACAGCAACAGCAAAAATATATACAAAATTTACAAACACCAGGGGGTGAGTATTATAGAAGGGGAAATATAACACCCAGTTAAAATATCACAGAGCACAAGGATTCAGATCAACCCCAGTGTATATTAATTAAAATGATATCAATAAGGTCACTTATGAACTTAATTACATTATGAAATTAAATTGCAAGCAATTACATTAGTCTTGATACTTAAAAAAGACAAGTAATAACTTCTGTTATTTTTATAATGACGTTTGCTCGTTGAATACTCATATCTTATCAGAGGCTGTGTCAGTTTTAAGTTCTGACAAACTATACCCTAAATCCTCCATATTTATCTTAAATGTTGCAATCAGGAGAATTTAGATTCTGAATTTAATCCAAATTTGGATCAATAGTTAAGTTTGTCTGTGACATTATAAGGGATTTATAAGGAAATGGCAAGGGACAAACTGTCATTAAAAAGGGACAAACTATTATACACAACACACACCATAGTTTCTTAACCTTGTCCTAAACATAACCGTATTATTAGAAACAGAGACATTCTTTAATTCTGGGTGATAACATACTGTATCGCTGCTTTATAACAGATAACAATATGAATGGTAGAAGGAGTAAAAAGGTAGCAACTCACAATCATCTATTGTACTGAGTTGAATACATGGTCACGTGTCAAAATCTAT
Organism: Percopsis transmontana; assembly: GCA_025447815.1. Classification (NCBI taxonomy): domain Eukaryota; kingdom Metazoa; phylum Chordata; class Actinopteri; order Percopsiformes; family Percopsidae; genus Percopsis; species Percopsis transmontana. Next base: position 6,645 of record JAOEHI010051723.1, on the reverse strand, counting down.
TCTTTCACTTCAATTGGCACAGCCCTACTGTATACAGAAAGTATTACACGAGGGTAGATCAGTTCACATCATAAACACAAAACAAAAACAATTCACGAGAACCAAGAATTAAAAAAACATATATCAAGAAAAAAAATGAAGTATACATATAAAAGTGCTTTATAATGTTGGTAAAACAGCACAAAATTGCTATAAAAAGGTAGAAGAACTTTGTGAATCCGCACCATATTGTTGCACCTGACAAAAAGTGGAAGGCGTCAAGGCAAGGAGGTTCACCCCCGGCTTTCAAAAGGCTCGGTCGCCCTGCCTTCTACAAGCACGCCCACTACTAAGAGTTGTACAGTAATGTCATCGGTCAGGATGAAACTAGCAAAAAAGTAGTTCAACAGAGACTTTGATCTAAAGGTATAGTTGGAAGGACAGTGTGAAACAGCATTCCTATGTGGCTAGCTTCACTTCCTGTTTGTGCAGACACAGGCAGTGGGCCAAAGAGGCCGAACGACTGAATGAGCACCAATAGAATCTCTTAAAATAAAAAGCGGTAAAACCCTATTTTGTGGTCTACGGTCACTCCTAGTTTACCCTAGGAGTCAGTAGACCAGCACACAGCATCTTGGAAAGTGTGAATACGTTAAATGGAGAAGGACGTTTTCAAGCAAACTTTAAAACGCCTCGTCTAACTTGTCGTGCCACATAGGCTATGATGTTCCCCACCGTCACGGAGCACCATGGTATTGTAACCATATTACAGTAGTACCTTTACCTTCAGTTGTGTATAGAAACTGTAAACAAAGAGGTATTTGTGATCTGGTGTTTTGGATTATCAGAGACACCGCTCTCTTGACACTTTCCCACCACATCTCAGTGACGGTCAGTAGCTTGATACATGGCTACATGATCGCGGGAATTTTAGCTCTCCGCTGACGTCGGCTACTGACTACATTATCTTCACACTGCCAACGTTTCACATATCTTGAAAACCCTGGGTATATTTCGGGCGTCTTCTACCAGGTCATTGTCTCTTTTAAAAATCCAATAGATACACATTTCGTTCTCAGTGTCTTGAGAAGAAAGCAGTCTCAAGTATAGCTTGCACAAATAAATCAATTCAAAAATACCGGATAACACTGCTAAAAAGGTAAAATGACATATCAAAATTAAATAGAATAAGAATTACATTTAAAATACAGGAAAAAAATGTGAAATTTCTACATCGATGTTTCACTTTGCATCAAGGCTCTTGTTTCTAGTCACAACATAGGAGTTGGATTACCTAACTGGCATTGAGCAGGTATTCTAGTTGCTCAAACACAGGCAAAGTAATCTTTGAGTGGTGCGAAGAGGTGGCGAATGACTGGGACACTCCATGACCTTCCCAGAAGCCTTTGCCTCGCCAGCCGGCTCATGTTGGACACGTCTGTATAGTGGACAGGGAAACCAAAGACCCTGGCGTGGAAAACAAACAATTGCAGACAGGAACACAAATGGGTTAGGAAACGATGCCAAACCGTCTGGAAGATTAAGTGTGGTACGCTCCACAGTTTGTGTCTGGACTATCCTTGTGGTTGAACCCAGTGAGACAAAATGTCATTGAGTATGCAGGTCTATACCAAGGGTTTAAGGGTTAAGTTCAAGTGGTACCGGTATTTTTCAGTGTGAATAGTATGCCTGTGAAGCCCTTTGACGCTAACTGTAATTAAAAGATTGTTATCTTAGTGGTTAACTCCTCTTGAAGGCATAAGCAAAGCACCGTGTTCACATTCTTCCACTGAAGAGAGGGACTTCTCCTTAGTACGCTAAAATAAATCTGATTTAGAGGCATGTCTGTTTTGTGATGTCAAAATGGTGTGGGATTGTGATGTCAAGAAGGTGTTGGACTCCCAGCCAGAAGGTCATGGGTTCAATCCCCAGAGTCAGCCTACCTGTAAGCATCCTTGAGCAAGATGCATAACCCCTATCTGCTCCATGTAATTCGCTTTGGTTAAAAGCGTCTGCTAAATGATCTAATTGTAATTGTCTAATTGTAAAATGTTAAGGTAAATTGAAACCTTTAGCATACATACACAGAAAGCTGCCTAGACTCAAACATGCACAGTTGTATTTTAATGTTGCCTCAAATTCTTTATGAGGGTAACTGTGTAGAGATGCTGCTGACCTATTTTCTGTTATATTAAACATTTTTGGTGGGAAAAACATATTTAACTAAATATTATTCAATATAGAATAGGTTATATACTTAAATGTGAATTTATTTTTCGTTGCTTGCATCACAAAGAAAATATATGTAGGGACATGTAGTTTCTTTTTAGTACCTCTCCATCTCAGTGCACCAGAGGATGTCTTCTTTCTCATTCATGTAGACTGGGAAGTGTTGGTCTTTGCCCTGCTTTATGGAGTTAGACCTGGTGGTGATGGTCCTAACCTTGTCAAACTGAGGAGAAATCAATGGGACAAGAGAGAATTTAAGTGACAGAAATTAAGTGACAAATGTCAATATGTCATGTGGCTATTTTTAAAACCTGTCAACCTGCCCTCCCAGTAGACGGTGTGGCATTTCATTATAATAAATGTCATACAGTCAAAATCTAATTTCCCAAGTTATAAGAGAGATATAACTACAGTATAAAAAACTACAATATAAATTCTACTGTGACTGCAGAAAACCAAACCAAACAAACAACAACAACCAGGTGTAGCATGTCAAGCCAGTACCTTTGCAGTTCTGCCATGCTCTAAACAGTCCTGGAGGTCCAACCTGTCAGAGAACATGGCAGACAAAGGCCTAGAGAGTGGAGAAAACATAGATGGGAAAATGAAAGTCAAATAGCAAATGATTAACAGTAAACAAGAATCATGCAAATACTTGATCATCACTTGAATCATCTGATGTAATCACATTCAATCTATTTTAGGGCTCTAGTTTCAGGACGGTGCAAGGCCGGCAGGAGTGCTAACGCAGGTGTAGTGACAATTTGGTTGGGCGCAAGGTGGTTTTTCTCTTGTCTGGGTGAGCGAATTTCCCGGCTCGCCATGACATCGCTTTTGCCTAAACATGTCAGGCGGCGCAGTGCTAGTTTGGTGTCAAATAAAACCAAATATTGCGCTAGAGTCTCTGCCCGGTCAGACCACGTCTTAGTGCGGACGAGAGTTGTGTGGTAGTTTTGTGTGGTAGTTTCTGTGCTTTAAGAGAAGGTGCATTAAGCATATACCTATCCAAAATCACACACGCCATTATTGTGTATGTTATGTTGGCCTATTTCGTGAACAATTTAACTAATGACGACTGTCTTTAACCTTTTTAATCACAAAACAAAAGTATATGCACGTGTATCGTCTTCCAACATAAAACAGTCAATGTGCGTCATTACACATGGAAAACAACATGGTGACAACGTTAAGCCATGAACTTGCGGCGTGCGCCTCCGCTTGCCTCTTGACCTGGTAACTAGGGCCCTTAATGTTATCTGTGTTTGGTTACCTCATATATGGCCTTTATCAATGCTTTTTGTTCAACTGTAATCTTTGGATTCCACCACTACTAAGTAATACCAAGCCAAAAGAAAATGTCTGTCTTCCAATTTCCAAAGTGCTGCTTCCCTCACCATTCTGCAACCAACCTGTTCATGCCAGGAAGGTTACCCCAGAAGTAGCGGGCACGATGGGCAGCCGACACCTCCTTGGCATCGATCATTACTGGGTTGCACTGGAAACATACATATGAAACAGTTAGAATGGAAGCAACATGCTTTGTCTAGTCTGGTGCTGGGGCAGGATAGGTTATTGGTTAAGGTGATCGACTCTCAGCCAGAAGGTCCTGGGTTTGATCTCTGACATGCCTATCGTATCTGTAAGCATCCTTCAGCAAGAATCCTAACCCCTACCTGCTGCTTACAGTATCTGTACTCACTGTGAGTTTTAAATAAGAGTCTGCTAATTGTAAATTATAGTCTATTCTGGTTAAGTACACATTAATGCTACCACACTCCTACATTTACATCCAATGGAATCTATGAGGAAAATAAGATAGTAATTCAATTCAACTTTTGCAGAGGCAATATCATAGTCTGCGAAGCTTTATTAAATGGATTAAAATAACTAAAGCTCTTAATCAAAACCTATTGCCACAAGGGGGCACTGTAAATCCAAAAATCTATATGTCATGTTGACAGGAATACTTCATAAATGTATGTATTTCTCTAAAACACAGCCGTATGTGAATGTTATGACCAGGAAAGACACTGACCTCTAAAAAGCGAGATATGTCCCTCTTGTCGCTGACGCCCATAGCAACCACATTCTCAAAGAGCCAGAAGAATGGTCTATCATCCCCCACCTTTGGCCGAGCCTCGTGGAGCAGCCTGTAGAACTCAAAGAAAAGACGACCAGTGCCCTCTACAGGGCAGAGGGAGTCAATACACACCATGAGTAAGAAGACTACATCATTCAGATTCCATGTAGTAATAACACCGTTTTACTACCTGTTCTGTTTCTGGTTCTCTATTTAACTTACCTAAAAAAGTCCAATAAAGAGCGAAATGCACTCTCTCCTTGTCAATAAAAGATTTAAGAAGGAAAGTCACAGCCTGCAGACTCTAAACTTTCATCCTGCATTTCTTCACTTAAGATGAACCAATAGTCAGCACATGGCAAGTCACATAGAACTCAAATAAAGTGTTTACTCTCACCATAAAGGCCTTTCCTAGCAGGATTGACAATTGAGAGGTCGTTGCAGGGACTCCCTCCAATCACAAGGTCAAAAGGACCCCACTCATGAATCTGTGTCAGCAAAGAGAGCAAGATTTCTGATTTAAAAGGGTTTCAGTAGATTGCAGTTATGCTAGGCAGCTCTCAGTAATGGCTGTATGGCTGTTACTCTGTTATAGAGAAGCACAAAAATAGCAAATGTTCCTGAAGGTCAAAAATAAAAACAATAACAACTTACATGTTTGCGCGTGACATTGCGCACGTCGCCCACATACATGATGCGACCCTGATGCCGAACAATTCCCACAGTGATGGAGTCTTCGCACACCTCAGAAGCTATGTAGCGGTCCACCTGGAGTCCCAGTTCCTTCAGGACCAGCAGCCCTGCACAGACAGAGGTCAGGGGTCGCGTTGTAAGGAGCCCTGGCCGCCACAGACAAAAGGCTAGCTAAACTGACGTTAGTAAGACCTACAGTAAGGCCTGTAATGCGGAATGGTTTAGGGATAAATCCCAATCCAACTACAATATTGTTCTCCCGCAAAGTTATGATTTAAACTGACACGTAAAAAGTTTTTAGACAGCCTAAATATTGTTCTCATACCACCGATAATAATGAAGTAAAACGTAATAAAAAACTCAAAACTGCAATATGATTTAGGACACCAATACTAACTCCACATTACTAGTAACAGTTATACTTATGCCCCCTCAACATTCCATCGGTCAACTAAGTGGGGAAAGTCTTACAGTCCCAGTCTTAGCCCATCCACCTGTGTGAAGTGGCTCCAGGTTTAACCTTACTGTTCCTGTATGACCTCATACTGTGCAATTGTGTGCTGCACCACAATACACAGCATTACAACGTGTTGGGTGAGGACTGGGACAGTAACCCAACACAGGCAGGGCCGGTCCTCTGGCACAGAGACTTTTCACAGGGTTGGAACAGCGAGTTCGGTTGTTCTCTAACCTGTCGCTATACCATCAAACAACGAGAGGACACGAATGGGCTTCCGCTTCTCCGCCATCACCGGAGCGTAAAGCCTTGGTGCTTCCTGGAAGAGACACCAAGCAGGGGGGGGGGGGGGGGTCAGACATACGCTGGGAAGACTCCTATTGCATGAGGCAGTCATAGGGGTTTGCCACCACTCACAAATTCTTGGTCGTGATTGTTGGCGAAGAAGCGCTGGAGACGGCACGGCCAGTCAGTTCGGCGCTCCAACAGGCCAAATACACCCTTCTGGCCACACATGTAGCAGTTCCAGGGGTCTTCTTTTATAGCGGCATGGGCCGCGCCTGGCCCCACCAGGAGGTCAACGCACTCCACACAGAAACACCTGGCCAGAGACCCAGGAGATATATGAGAAAGGCTGGCTGTAACTGGGTAGATGTACCGCACGTTTGAACGACATGTGACCATACCTGTAGGCCACTGGAAGGTTAGTGAAACAATGAGCGGGCACATCAATGATTCATCACGGGTTATTAGTCATTGTATCAACTCTACTGGAGGAAAAAGGCGATCCTTACCGACAGCAGTTGTTGTTCCCGCACATGAGCACCTCACGGCCCCCACAGCAGATCGTGCAGTATGACTGGTAGCCATCATCGTCATACTGATAAGCACATTCTAGGAAGCAGTTCTGAAACCGCGAGGAGAGAAGTAAAATCAGTACGACACATAAACACTACCATTTTTACGGTAGTAGTGGCAGACGGCAGAAACCCACCTGCCTTCATTTTTTAATGAACTGCTGCAGCCTACCTTACAACTTTGGCACATGCCTCCGGCGAACAGCGGGTGTTCCAGGGAAACGTTCAGACTTCCACAGGAGATACAGATGTCTGTGTAGAGGAACCGGCCAGGTCAGCAAACACACACACACACACACACACACACACACACACACACACACACACACACACACACACACACACACACA
>JAOEHI010051722.1:0-18074 GCA_025447815.1 Percopsis transmontana | reverse complement strand
GGAGGGACTATATCTCCAACCTGGCCTGGGAACGCCTCGGGATCCCCCAGTCGGAGCTGGTTAATGTGGCTCGGAAAGGGAAGTTTGGGGTCCCCTGCTGGAGCTGCTGCCCCCACGACCCGACTTCGAAAAAGCGGACGACGATGGATGGATGACTAAACATTGCGATAGATCAAGACTAGAAACGTTTTAAAAAAACATTTTACCTCAGTTCATCCAGCTTTTGTGGTTTCCTATCGATGTAAATGCCAAGAAGTGCAGACTGGTCCCCTTCATCCGCGTCAGGCGCAATTACTCAAGTGACTTTTTTTTCCTATGACGTCCATCTTGAATTATCCGAAATATTCGCGCCATCAACCAATCATATCAAATTGTACCTTATGTTGTCAGCACTACGAGGCAGGTTTCAGAAATAAAATCTGACATTGGACAGCTGAGATATAGGGCGTTTGGTCATCGTTTAAAAAAACGTGTGTCACATGTCTGCCTGATACGGTTACAGGTATCGGCCTGATACTATGCTCATGTACTTGTACAACCGCATCCGATACCACTTTACGGCAACGTGACATTAACCTCTCGTCAGTTGAGCAGGTAGTCGCAGAAGGAGCAATGTCAGCAGTTTGGAGATATGGTGATGACAAAAGTAGAGCAGACTGTAAACTATGCTCTGCTAAATGGTCAAGAGGAGGGGTAAAAATGTGCTCCTTTTAACACAAGCAATTTGAACACCTTAAGATCCAACACAATGCTGAGTTCAAGGAGTTTGCTAATGCTAGCAGCAGGAAACAACAGCAACCAGCTTTGCAGCATACGCTGGAGAAGTGAGGGAAAATGTCCAGTGACAACCCAAAGGCAATAAAAAAAAACAGAAGCCCTTACCCAGTACATTGCTCTTGATGACCAGCTGTTGTCAGTTGTTGATAATGTGGGATTTCGTCATCTTCTCAGTGTACTGGAGCCAAAGTATGAGATTCCCAACTGTCACCACATCACAGACAGCGTATTACTAAAGCTGCATGACTTTGTGAAAAAGCACTTCAGCTTCACCACTGATATTTGGACTAGCAGTGTCAGCCCAATGTCTCTCATCAGTTTACCTGCGCAGTGGATTCATGAGGACTTTACTCCCCAGAGAGTTGATCTACATGCAAAGCAGTTACGAGGTTTGATGATATGCTTCAGACGTGGGGCATTCCTAAAAGTTCTGTTCTGTTATGCTCCAGGACAATGCTGAAAAAACATGATCAAGGCCATGAGTGATGCTGGACTCCCTTGCCTGCCATGTGTCGCTCACACCCTCCAGCTGGTATTTTGGCTCAGAAGTGTAGCTCATGCAGTGACAGTCGGACATAAAATAATTGGATTGCATCTGAACATGCCTATACAAAGACTTCAGCAAGACAGGCAGACCCGATGGAACAGCAGGTATTACATGCTACAGTCTCTCACCGAGCAGAAGCAGGCTCTGGGAATATTTGGGTCCAAATATGACCTCCCCGATAATCTCACCGCTGTTTGGGCAATACTTCTTCTGGAATTTATGCATTTGAAAACATGGTTAACACAAATAAAATATATAATCAATACATTTATCTTAATGATTGTAGGGCTAGACAACAAACTTTCTAATGAAATAATCACAGACTATCAACATGGAAATAAATGACAGATCTGCCGAATGCAAGTTGATCTTATGACCAAACTAGCCTCTTACATTGACTCTTATATAATCTATTTTCTGCTGGGTGCGTACATGCATGCAGGTGTCTGTTTGCTAGAGCGTGTGTGTGCACAACACTGGAAGCTGAGCCAGGAAACAGTGTGGAGCGGCGGATCGCTTGGAATTCATAGCCCACATGTCGGAACAGGAGACACATGTGAGCCTGCTGACCTCAGAGAGAGAACGAGAGAGCAGGGGAATAAATAGCGACAGACTCCAACACTGGACAGCAAGGTGAAAAATGGCAAAGCACCGAAAGCGATGGGGAGAGGAATGGAGGTATGATCACGAGAGCCATTCTACATGAATCTGTTGGTGATATTATCTGTCTTTAAAAGAGCCTTGTAGAATGGAGCAATGTAGAGCAAGGCACTAACACTGAGAATTGATTCCCAAGCAAGAACTTCCATATTTCTCCAGTTGTTTCTGTAAACAGCACAACACTGTTGGGCCCTTCAGGGAGGAAAAGACGAGAATAGACCGATGGAACGTGGTGGAATGCTGCTTTCCATTAGCCTTCTCAGGAATCCTGCTGTTTGTATCTTGGCTTCAAGACATCCACATCTACGTACATGGGTGTGTGCGTGTTTCTGCTTGGCACAGAACAGTATGTGAATATGTTAAGCCATATTACAGCTTGTAGCTTTATGGTTAGGAAATATGATATACAGCATCACCAGAGACCAGTCAAAGAATGTCTTTTATTTAAATTTAAAGCATTTAGAAGACGCTTTTATCCAAAGTGACTTACAATTACATTGTTCTATTACATGGAGCAGGTAGGGGTTAGGCATCTTGCTCAAGGCTCAAGGATGCTTACAGGTAAGCCGACTCTGGGGCTTGAACCCACGACCTTCTGGCTTGGAGTCCAACACCCTGACCACTAGACTATCCTGCCCCCCTGTTTAATAAATGGGTTAAACACATGCAAACTAGGGAAAAGTTGTGCTCGGAGCCGGATAGATTTTTCAACAATTATTGTCCAGAGTCTTATAAAGAAAACCAGCTAGAATAAATAAGAACATCTTGGATGGATTACTGTACTGTTACTTAGGTACCAGTGTTCAACTACGCTAATCGCAGGTATAGAAAGGGGTCTCGGGAAATGCAAAAACTTTGAAAAAACGGATCTAAATATCTAACTGCACCATTCAAATTCTAACAATGCAAGCGTGTGCTCTATGGCAATTCAGGAAAAGTCACTGAAGAACAGAAACGATTTAATAATTAATTATTTAAAAACACAACATCCAATGACGTGACAAATTCTAGTGTTAATGCTGGGGTTATCCCTGACGAATGGGCCTAAAACACAAGACATGCATGCTACAGCGTCTGTCAGTGTGCTTTTTTAAATACTGACCAGAGTTTGGTTTGGAAATTGGTCATGTTTAATTTAGAGACCAATGTGCAGATTTATTCCCATAAAAACTATTGGCTCTATTTGTATGGATTATTACAGGGGTTCATGGCATTTTAATCCACAACCAGAGGAACCCAGAGCCTGACACACATAACGTTTTTGACACCCAATCTGTCTGAAAATGAAGAGATTCACATCCTTTTTATATTGAACTTTAAAATTAATAATTTCAACTGGAGCAATGTTTTTCTTTTGGTCAATCGTGTATCTGTGTTCATGGCTCTACACAGCAGCAGTAAATGGCTCTTGTACTAGCAAGACTATTCTTATATTTTCAGGGAGCCAGAATAGCACTCTGAGGTTTTAAACTAGAGCTAAATTTAAACTAGACTGTGATTAAATTATATGAGCTAGCATACGGACTGCTACTACATTATATAGGTGTGTGTGTGTGTTTCCTAGAGGCCGACCGATATTGAGTTTACCGATCTGATTCCAATATTTGAAATAATGATCTGATTATTATTCGTTTTGGACAATGAAAAACATCACTGTGTTATTAAACTATACGCTGCTACAAGCTGAAACTCCCTTTTAGCTTTGATACTGTATCAAGTTAGTCAACTCCAGCCTATGTTCTGGTGGGGAGATTGTCTTTAAAGGATTTTCCTCTGCCTCATCAGACAATGACTAACCTTTACAAAGATGTAACAGCCTTCTTGAAAGACAGTACAGATTTAACCTTCAGCTTATAGCACTGTAAGGGAATAAAGGAAAGCAAACTACCATGCATACTAGCACAGTATAACACACATCTAACTGTACCAAAAGAGTAAAACACTGTCTATGCCAAATCATGTTACATGCGATTATGCACCAACAACACCAAAACAAATTCCTTGTATGTGTAAAAAACGTTATTATTTACAAGTAAAAAAAATTAATAACTTAACTGAATTTGGAAGATCGCTCACTTACTGTTTTCTTTACGCACACAAGTGAATAGAATGAAAAGGAATTAATGGCAACTATTGGGTACTACACATTTATCTAATTATTAATTAGCTGGTATATTCTCTCCTCGAAGCGATCCACTTCAGCGCTATCCTAAAAAAATGCTGCTCAGGCAATACAAATAATTTGTATTAATTTGTAAATCACTAATATTACGTACCTAAAATGCTCTGTAGCCGAGGACAGTGTATTGGGCGGATGCAGCGACACACCTGTTCTGAACGCAATTTAAACCTTTGCAACTATAGCGAAAAAGCTAATATCAGAGGGTGAAACTGTGAAAACGTGTGATCGAGATGGCATTAGCTTTTGGAGATGAGTGAATGGCCTTAAAAAGATCAAAAAATAAAATATATTTCCATGATGTCAGTCTACGGCCCTGATGTGAACCCATACAAATATTCCAGATGTATTCCCTCTTCCAGTTTCACAATTCACAGTCCAGCACAAAGCTATCCACAAAAACTCCAGTTGTGCTTCCTGGCTGGTTTGGCTTCCACGGTCTCCAAAGAGCCTCCATGGGTGCTTTTAGATGGCTGAGATAAGGGCTAGAGCAGGCTACATCTTCACTTCTCTTCACAGCTGAAAGAAATTAGGTGGAGGAGAATGCCTTAGGAACAGGAGGGGAGGGGGAAATGACAAGCAAAAAGGAGCAAGAAGGAGAGATGGAACATGTCGGGAAGAGGAGTAGCAGCTAAAGGTCAGCCAGGTCACTGGTTTGACTGAAGCACTGGCAAAATACAGAGGAAAAACACAACTTGGTGTTTCCCCTACCAAAACAACCTCCACTCCACTCCACGAGTTGACATAACAAACACACGTCTCACCTATATACGTCACACACTCGCCCAGGAAAGTGGTCTGAATGGGCAGTGACTCGTATGAGTTTTTTTTTTCTTTTTGTGTCTGTGAGAGGGAGAACCATAGAATAGAGCGAGAGAAGTGAAACGTTAAAGCGAGTTTCATGCCAGCGGCTTAAAAATTACATGACAATTTGTACTTTATGTTTGCGTTTTTGTCATTTACTACATCGCACGTAAAACACGCCGCGGTATATAAAAATTCCTATGGGTTCTTGTTCTGGTTGTCCTTCTCTATGCCCACATTAAATATGAAATGAAAAATGAAATAAAATGAATTCAATATAGACTACAGTATGAGACCATGTCACATTCTGTGACATGATGTAATTTTATGAAAGGTAAAACATGATCATATCACACACTCAATGAATGAGATTTCGCTCGATCTTTTGGAAGGACCAATTAGCGATTAGTGTGGTTAGGTGCGTTGACGTTAAAGTCGAGCATTCGTTTCGAAATGTAGTGTCTTAACAATGGCGGTGGAGTTAGAGTTAGATGAAGCTATAAGAAATGTTGTAGCAACACTAGAAAATATCGAGCAATTGAAGCCTGAGCAAATGTCTAAAATTATTCATTGAGGGTAAAGAGGTTGCTGCCTTATTGCCAACGGGGTTTGGAAAAACCCTAATATATAAACTTGCACCGTTGGTCGTGAAGAAATTGGGAAAGCATAACAATCAGATAACATAACAATTAGACAGATTCTGATTAGGGTTGGACGATATGGCTAAAATTTATATCAGGATATATTTCTTAATTTCGGTCGATGCGATATAATTCCGATATTGATATGAACAGTATAAAAGCCTCGTAAAAACTGCCAAGAATGCCCACAATGGATGTCTGTATCTACAAACTTCTGAAAATGTATTTGCGTATGAAGTCTATTAATAAAACTATATATTTTAGAAAAAAGGTACAAATAAATTAATGTTTACTTTTTATTTGTATTTAGCCTAGGAGCCTCTTGGGCTTATGTTCTGAAAGTGGCGCTAGTGAGCTGAACACATCGGGCAGTATTGGGTAGTGTCGATGAAGAAGAAGCTTTGCGTGTGAATCGACATGGAGAGAACAGCGGAATATATATCTTTGATAGAAATCTACCTCCATAATTGTCTTCCTTTTCTATTACTTGGTGGCTGGCACAATCATTCCTCGTGCACATGATCAATTTGGAACTAGAGGGGGCACGAAAATGAGGGGCAATTCACAGATGAGTCCGTTAACGTGTTAGCAAGGAAGTGCTGAGCGATTCAATGCGCAGTGGGAAACACTGGCGTGAATTACTTGATTGCCCTCAGTGTTGTAATCTGTCAAAATGACGGACTGCTATCAGATTTTTCCGTTATTGTTAAAAAATTCTGTGTTGAAAAATCATATCACCGTTATTGATTATTATTTTTTTTTTTTTTTTACCGCAATATATATTGATATTGAATTATTGTCCAGCCCTAATTCTGATCGATGGATGCGGCGTGTTGTGCAGCGATACGCCCAATTTTCCGAGTTGAGTAAATATGTCTACATTTTGGCTATCAAATATTAATTTGAAATGTCGTATTGTTCCTTCTATTCTTAAATTTACAGTCTGCAGCGGTCATTTATCGACATAGTTTTCCACTCTGTTCCAAACACTTCTCACGTTGGGGGAGGGTCTTATTTAAAGCTTGGTGAGTTTCGGCACACAACATAAGTCTGTAAATGACCATTGGTTAAAGGCTGCTATAATGGTTATAAAATTTGCCCAAAGTCTACGCCCATTAGAATGCAATGACTGGAAAAAATCCCCAATGGCGCGTGTCCAGACCCTATTCATTAAGTGAATGGGTCTGGTTATACCATGCTATTTTTACCACCCCCCCTGGAAAAAATCCTAGAGGAAACACTGCAATTGCATTTGTTGTTCCTTATTAGGACTTATATGTAACAGTGCGGATGCGGGGGTGAGTGTAGGCTCGAGCCGGAGAGAACACAGAGACAGCCGTGGAATAAAGGTTACGCATAAAGCGTATTTAATAAATAAACAAAACAGAAACCACAGGTTACAGGGGCAACGAACACAACGTGCAACCAAAACAATGACCGACAGCACCTAAGGCTGTCGGGGAACTTAAATAGACCTAATACTGATTAAAATCTAATGCACCTGTGCGGCGCTAATGCCCAGCAGGTGCGATCGTGACATTATATTAATGCTGCATAGGATTCTTCATAGGATTCAAAACTTTTTAGGATGGTCTATTATGTGAATCTTCCTTATTATGTGAGTCTTCCTAAGCCCGACTGAAACAAACACCAGACCTTCTTATTTAGAAGTGCAATCGTTATTTTGGCACCATCAGACCAAATAACATCAAGTGCTACTTTTTGCCTCGTCACATGACGATGCTATGCCTTAACTAATTTCTGCAACTATAGTGACAAACAAAAATGTCTGCTATATGTTAAACAGCTAAACATCCCTAGGCTGAATTATTATTTTACATCTTATAGGGGAACAACCCGTACTTATACGTATACTTTATCCAGACACGCAGAGTTGAAAACACGAGAGAAGATTGTTCTTGTTAAGTTATTCTTATTATTACTTCCCACCCAGCTATAGTGAGACTGTCATATTACCCAGTGGTCTCCAAGTTCCCATTACCTGCAGCTCATAAATCTCCTTTCCACTTTGAGGATGATTTATAGAAAATAGGTTTATGTTCTATTCTTTCATGTGCTCCTCTAACTGTTCACCAATATCATTAGTCTGGTGGATGATAATAATGGCAAACAATGGCCTACTAGTGACGGTCTCCATGGGGATGACAGGCTGTCTGTGAGTTGTTGTGGTGCTACTATAACATTCTCTGCTCTGCTAGTCCAGACTGCCTCTGTTTGTTTATGTCCCTGTGACTTCCTGCTAAGAACCACAGAGGAGGGAAGGCACTGATTTCAGACTAGGGACACAGTAGTAGTACTTAATCAGTCCCCTGTGGGTGTGTGTGTGTGTGTGTGTGTGGGTGCTTCAATCTACCAGCTCGGCTGGCAGGCTGGCACCTCCGTCGCTACGAGGGCTTAAGAGTCACACAGCCCAGTCTCGACTCTTCTTTGTCCTGGCCCCGCAATGGTGGAAAGAGCTTCCTGCAGCAGTCAGAACAGCAGAGTCACTACCGATCTTCTGCAAGAGACCTAAAATCCACCTCGGTACCTCGGCCACCGATCTCTCTACCTCATAGCACTAATCCCACTAACAGAAGTCCTCTATAACAATCCTTGTTCTATCCTCCTTTCCTTAATAAAAAAATCATCCTTCCTCTCCTTTCTAATGTTAGATCAACTTTTAGAAAAGTAAGCACTTTGACCGAATTTAAGCTGCTAGCTAATGACTGTTGTGAGGAGTGAATGACAATTTTTGAGTAATGTACTGAAAAATGTGAAGTAACCTGATGACATGATGCTGTCCTTATTCTATCTGCTAAATGCTGTAAATGTAAACGCTAATGCCTGGTTAAAAGGTTGTGCTATTTAGGTCTGCTATTTAACAGATGATAGCTAGAAAACTTCAGCCGTTTCTCTTTCCAACTCTGTCTGTGTATATGTGTATGTATAACCATTGTTAAATCACCAATTTCAAAGGAATACCAGGATTTCCTTCCCCACACACAGACACATACACAGACACACACTGGCCCTGTTCACACCTGGCATTAAAATGCGTCTTGGGTGATGCATGAAGTGCACAGCTTTGAAGGTGAAGTGGACAGCTTTAAGTACGTCAGTTTACAGCTGTCATTAGAATGCTTCTCCACGAGATCTGATTTCACTTCCCCCTCTCTATAGGCAAATAAACACGTACATCATTTCCGTTTGCAAATAACAAATGTGTTGCTGCGGCCAGATTCAGCAATGCACTTCTGGTGCCTAGTCTGCCAGAAATTAAAAGAAGAAAAAATCAAAACAATACACCCTCCACACATGCTGCATCCGAATTCCTATACCACGTACTATATACTATGCAAGCACCCTATCGACATACAGTAGCATTGCCAAAATAAACTATTTTTAAAAATAAAATAATCACTTATCACTTACCTCGACCTACATACTTTGCTAAATTAACAAAAATGTACAATTTGGCTGTCCAAAGGGCGATTAAAAATGCTTGGCACAGGAGACTTCAAGCTCGTAGAGAACGTCTTTGGTGCCAGTTACTTGTACAATTAGGCTACTGAATAATGTAGCTTTAGCTTGTTCACTGTTTCAGGTCATTGCTTTCCGACTAATGTACTGTAAATTCATAGCTACAATTGCTTTTTGCTTTTTACAATTTACATAAAAATTGTTATTTGTTATAAAACAAGCTAAACATTTTCATTATCCAATAACTGTATCAAGCGGATCAAATATTGAGTAGATTTTGGCCTATATATGAACAGTTTAGAACAGGTTTTTTAATAACACCTGTGAAGAGAAAGAAAAGCAGGATATAATTTATTTATATTTTATTGTCAATTTTATTATATTATTAAAGTCAATGAGTCATTTTCTGTGTACACTAGAGTGACTCCCATCATATTGCCGCTTCAATACCAATGTCCCCATCATCCCTGACCTTTGTCTCTCTCGCCTGTCAATTTCTGCCATACAAATAGATGTGGCTCATGGCTGGGCAAAGGACATCGAGGTCCTTGTTTTCATTTACTGGTAGGCACATAATGCTTCTGTGGCCTCCCTACCCTCAGTGCTCACTCCTGTCTTAGGACATTTAAAATCCTTCAAAACATAAAGGTATATTTCATAACATCACACCCAGATTGTGATGGGTCTATTCCCAACCCTGTTCCAGGCAAAATGAATTAGGGTACGTACTTCCGATTATGCAGAGGACGTCAGTTGAGTAGGTGATCCTTCAGTGTGTCCCAGGACACGTCGCGTACACCCTCCTAAAAAGAATGTGGTCGTAAGCGGCCCAGACAACCTGTGAATGTGGTCTCTTAATTCACACCTCTACTTAGAGCTGTCCACTTGGGATCGAATCAGGTGTGAACAGGTTAGATGTGTAAATGACTGCAGTCTGGATTGCTTGGTAATGTGGCTAGTTGGTGAATTACAGGCAATAAGACTGTTTCATCCAAATGGAAAAACACTCCACACACAAAAAACACAGTCTTTGTGTCCTCCGTGGAACATTAGGTAATTCTAATACTGAACGGCTGGCTGATTTGGATTTATTGTGTAAAAGGCTGGTTTTTGGAGCTCTGCCTCCTGGTCTCTCTTGGTGTGGGCTGTGGAACATTAGGCCATTCCAATACAATGTCTGACTCATTTGTTTGCACTCCATTAAAGCCCGATTCCCTTTAGAGACTTAGTTAGTGTAAGCAGGATCCTGGCCCCTCCTGTGCCTCAAGAATGTATGTATGTGAGTGTTTCCTCTGGAAAATGTGTTAGCTGTGGGGGAAAGGTTAGTGAGGGTGGCCCTCCTTTTTTGGGGGGTGTTCCAGGGACCTCCTCCTAAAACAAGTACTGAAAACCTTGGTTCCGGTGAAGGAAAAAGCTCAAATAAACCATCTGAAATATAATTTCCACCCACAGTAATTAGCTCAATAATGTATTGGTAAAATTATTATAGTATACACCAGTGTTAATTTAAACACTCATATTTTGATTTAGTTTACAGCAGTCTTAGTCAGAACTTGGAAAAAGACTAATAGTTATAGTCGCATTTTAGTGAAATCTCTGATAATTTTAGTCCACTCATTGTCCTTTCACTTTAGTCATCTTATTTTCTCTTTCTAAAATTTACATAGATAATAACCCTAAATGTGTTTTCAATACACTAGTGTTATAAATATGAAGAATAACTATAGGCGATCCTATTATTACAATACGCTATATGTGTTTTTATAAGCAGCTCACCTGACCGCAAATAATTTGTTGCCAGTAGTAGCCTACAGCGTTGAGCAAACTACATGATGGCAAGCAGACAAAGCCAGACGAATGCCCATGTGGCTTCGGAAATGCTGCAGAACTTGGACTGGAACAACTCTGGTGTGGGTTCAGATGCCGAGGTTGACGGTGAATAACCGAACAACCAGCGCACTAGCCTACGTGCGACACAGCATGCAAAAACAAACCAGCCGTTTCGACAGATGTGCTTTCTTGGTGGACATGAACATGTTGACACAACTTAGATACTATAGGTTACGTTAGAACCACATGAAAGTGAAGGCAACTGCGGTACCCACCACCAAGACAGCGGAGCGTGTTGCTGCTTCCCTCCTTATTTTAAGTGCCGACATGTTTGTGTGTGTAACAGCTGCGGTGCTTTTTGTGAAATGACACTTATGTTTAACGAAAATTTACGTCACAATATTTGTTGACTAAATTACACTGGTATAGACGATGCAATTTAAGGGTGAGTGCTACCGCTATCTAAAAACAACCCCACAAGCAATACCTTTTTTCTGAAATAAAAAGTTTATCTTCAGATAGGCCTAGTTAGAGAAACTATTGAATAAAATAAAAATTCACAAAAAATAAAGTGAATGATATTTTGGAAATCTAAGAGTTGTAGTAGGTTCAGGAGAGTGTTAACTAGTTAGAGCAACCCACGTGTCATATGGTAGAAGCTATTGAATTTTAAATAAAATAGAAATTCACAAAAAGTAGAGTTTTACAACAAGAGTTGTAGTAAGCTATGGGAAAGGTCACATGTAGCCTGGTCACATGTAGCCCCAATTTCAAGATATTGAAAAAAATGGATTATGTACCTTCTAGGCAATAAAAGGTCAATTCAATTTGTTCATTAAAAATAATTACAGTTTTATTTTAGTAAAATTAAAGTTTAATTTGATGATGTCAAATGATGATGTTTGGAAGGTCACTGGTATGCTTAGAAAATACAGCAACTGTGTTTCATATACAATTACAGTATTGATAATCAAATCATCCACTCAACGATGATCCACGGCGGTCCCTAAATTGCGCGTCAATCTTCAGGAAAGCCATAGAGTTCAGTGTAATGAGATTAAAAGAAAACTGAGATTGTAGCTGACTCTTTGTTTCAAAAGTTCGGAATCCGCTGTTACTGTCTTTTTTGCACGTTTTGATCGCGAGTTATTAAAGCCGGAATATCCAAATGTGAGAATATAAAACCAAGTTTACGTAAGTGTCGCCCGGCACACATTAAAATAAATGATAGCCTTTTACTTTGTAGCTGGCAAATGATAGCCTTTTACGCTGTAGCTGGCTGTAGCTGGCTGTAGCTGGCTGTGTGAATACACGGTTACGCTTTTAAAGAGAAATTTGATGGACAAATTAAGCTATCTTGCTTGATACAGTTCCACACAAACTAGCTAGCAATAGCCAGTGGTGGACACATTTAACCAAAAAGTTAACTTTTAATCTGTTAAATTATTAACAGTGTAGCCGAAGTTAACGATAAGCATTAACGTTAATTTCAATAACCCTGTCCAGCAAACCTTTGATGGAAACTGAAACTTTGTGTATGCAGGGTGCGATTTTGGAAAAATTCTGAGAGGGGGGATGTTTTTTAAACGTTTTTATTCATGAAAATAAATCACGGTGGGCCTATATACAGTAGGGCCTATGAAGCAGTGGCGTTTACAGAACCAGTAGTGAATTTTAGTATGTCTAGTATTCATGTCAGAATACCACAGGCATATTAAAGAGTCAGTCAGATGAATGGCTATCTATACATAAAAGAGCACGATAATATCAAATCTGGTACATGTTTGTTTGTAAACATGCCACGACGGGCCAGAACAAAATAAATCACTGACTTACCTGCAGCTACTAAGCCTACACAAGGTGGAGACTTCTGTCGCTACTCATGATACTATATTTCAAATATTCAAACATTATCCCACAGGAATTTCATGCTGGTGTTCAAATGGACAAGACATAGATGGACTGACTGAGTAAATTAATAAATAATATTCTAGCAACGATTACAAAATGAATCTCCATGGCAGTGCCACCATCTTGTTCAGGAGCAGCAGTATTTTCGCAATCTGGGCGTATGTCCAGGTAGCGGTATACAAAGAACCATGTTAACTGTACTTAATTCTAAAACTACTGGAATTATATAACTAACATTACTTGAACGTCCAAAACAATCTGACGGTCACAGGAAAATCATTTGAAGATTCACTATAACGTACTGCGAGAAAACAAACTGATTTAGAAAGCAATAGTGAAATGTAAACATGTTGTTATATTATATTATTGTCATTACTTTAAGGCTGGAAAGCTTTATTTCCTCCTTGGTAGAAGCTAGAAGCTAATGTTAGCCAATTTTAACAAACAAACAGCTGCTTGCGAGCTCACAAGTAATACTCAAGTATTTCTAGATAGTTTCACTCTTGACCATCATACTGAAGCCTTGAGATAGCGTACAATCTACTGCAGAGAAATCTTAAAAAAAAAAAAATGCAATTCAGCACTGGATTTGATCCTTTTATAATTTTTTTGTTAACTGACTTGAGTTGGCGGATGTAAATGTAACAAAAGTTACGTAGTCTGATCAAGATTTTCAGTTAACTTATAAATTAGATCGTTAACGGAAATGTTAACCTAATTAATTAACAATTAATGGATTAACAGTTTGGTGCCCCGCTTTGGCGATAACGAATTTTCGAGACTTGTAACGTTAGTTAACCATGTTTCTATCATCAACATACTTGTTAATATTCTATATCTAATTGCCGTTACAATTGTGACAGCAATATTAATAGATCTAAATGATGTTAGTAGAGTTTTTAGGTAATAGCTAGCCTATGTAATTAACTAGTTGGCTAGTTAACGTAGCTTTCTTGCAGTTTATCACGCAGGTGCACTCTTCAGGTGATTCAAGTTTATTCTGTTTCGCCCCGCAGAGCTTCTGTATTGCACACTGTTTCTTGAGTTGCAGGCTGCTTGCCACAGCTCACAGAGCTAAATAACTTTCAGAACTGTCTTGAACCCAGACAAATTCTCTATTTACCAAGATAAACAAATGTGCTTTACAGAACATTTTTGAAACTATGTTTGGTAGAAATAGGATGCTTTTTTTTTTGGTGTGGCGGCAATGATTCTGCTGTGGCACAGCGCTACACCTAAATGAACACAGAGTAACTAAATTAGGTGTCTTATATTTGATTCAGCTTTTCAGGAGTCACAAGTTTCATGTGCATATTGTGGTCAGGAGAAAAAGCTGTTGTATTGTAATGTATCATGGCAGACTTTTACCTTCAGCTTAGTTGAGACCACACTGCGCTGTTCAGTATCATTTATATCCTTTAGTATCCTGAGTGCTTAAAGATAACACTGCTACATTTTATGACATTTTCCTTTAGGTCTAAAAGGTCAGAAAAGTAACTAGTACTTGGTTGCCCACTTTTGTTTGAGCAGGTTTTGTGTGTGTGTGTTTGGTAGGGCTGTGACTATAACGGCATTACCGCAATACTGTGGTCTACCGTGGTGAGAGCTCATTACCGCCATCCTCAAGGCATATAATATTTATTTTCAGCGAATCTGTTAATTACACCAACATTGTGCTTGTGAAACAGTTCGTGCACGAAGAAGGCTAGTTATAAATATCGCTAATTCCAAAGCACTCTGGCATATGGTCCTACAGAAATAGCCGACACGCCCACAAGACGAGAAAAGTAGTACTGTAAGCATAATAAGCTGTTTTGCTGTCAAAACAAAAATGTCCTGTTTATTATTACCGAAAGGTTTACGAGTAAGTTCTTAATTTAGTTTTTTTTAAATAAATTGTACTCGCGGTTAACTGGTAAGTTACTTTTTCACCACGGTAGGAAGAAATCCATACCGTCACAGCCCTAGTGTCTGGGTTATTATGTCAATATCAGTCATACTGTACTTAAACATATACAAACTTACACATATATTACACAACATATGCAAACAAAAAACCCAGGACCTTTTGGCAGGCCTGTGACAGTATGGATTTTTATTACCGCATTTTGGCAGTTAACCGCGAGTCGAATGTATAAAAAAACAAACAGATTTAAACTAATGAATTAAAAACTTCCCGGTCAAAATGTCTAGTAATAATAAACCACACATTTGTTTTGACAGCGAAACCGATGCCTACAGTACTACTTAATTTCTCGTCTTGTGGGTGTGTTGGCGATTTCTGTGGGACCATATGCTAGAGTGCTTTGGAATTAGCTATCTTTATAACTGTGTCTTCTGTTTCACAAGCACAATGTTGGTGTAATTAACAGATTCGCAGAAAAAAAGGTTTTATATGCCTTGAACATTACCTAAGACTAACGTACAGCTCACACTTTTCATTAAATTCAAACTAAAGCATTTCCTGGTTGTTCTGACACGGAACATACAATCAACGATGTTTATAAATACTTTTCTATCGACACAAACTGTTTCCTGTGCACAATATTGGTGTAGTTAAGAGATTCGCTGGAAAGAAATATCTATTATATGCTTAGTTTACACTCTGTTCTTGAGCATAGCAGGACATCCCTGGCTGTATGTAGTGTGGAGCTTCGGCATGTTGCACATGCGCAAGTTAACCCAGCAGCTCGTATAGTAAGAAATAATAATTATTAAAAATGGAACACTAAGAGGACAGTGTTTATGGGACGGTCATGGAAGCTGATCTGGTGTTAGACACATGGAGAGCAGCCTATATGACAGCGTATGGTAATTGGCATGTGTGTTGGTTCAGGATCACAGAAGAGCGGACGCCACTCAATGTACGCCATTAATGTTAAGAATGAATCAGAATGAGAATAGAGCAAAGGCAAGAATAGAAGTGGATTTCTTTTTTCATCCTGCCCTCTGTAGGCTTTGTGTGTGTGTGTCTCAGCTGGGCAGAAATATGACCTTGTCTCACATAGAACACTGAATTATTGATCAGGCAGCGAGAAGGATAGGGGGAAAAATAAAAAGTTCCTGTTGGCTCATTGTCTTGCTGAATTCCAGCTATGAAGACTTGACCAGATGTTTGTTTAGTATTCATGGGAAATGGCAAGTCGAAGCCACAAAAGCCGCGGCGCATTTACTAATCCTTCTGGCAAACTACACACGTACATGCATCTTTACGCACATGCCTCATGCAGTTTTACCTGTCTTTTCTGCACCCTCTCGCCAGTGAATACACACTACCTCTTTAAGACTGCATCCTGCCTGTGTGTGCCTAGACTGGATGTGCTCAAAGCCCTGCCTGATGCTGGAGCCTTCTTACTACAGGATCATCTAGCCAGAAACGCACTAGGGATGCAATGGTACGCTGTATGTTATCGCAAAGTAACCCTAGAAAACTTCACGGGGAGATATTGAAAACGAATTGACACAGACACCCTATCTAGCTCTCTCCACCTCATACAAGCAACCTCGTACAAATACCTCCAATGCAGTTTTATCCACCACAGAGGACTCTGTCAGTGCAAGCCGTTTTCGTCTTGCTGCAGAGAATGTTGACATGCTTACCTCAAAATACAGGAATAGATAGCTCGTATAGGATACCAAATTGATAGTTATTTTTACATTTAATATTGCCTATACAAGTATGTAGCCTATGTTTAAAATATAGAGAAGGCAAGGTTGGTTGTCAAAGCACTTTTCATTTTATTTGATTTTAATATTTTTTCTCTCCTTGATTTTAAACAATAGAGAATGGACGCCATGCCTAGTGATTCATGCTGCCATTTTCCTGAATTTAAAGTTTTTTTGTCTATGAGCAAAATATAGGCAGCAGGACTCCAGGATCTGAGCAGACAGTCAGCGAGGCAAAGGCACAGGTGAGGAATAGGCGGCGGGGCGGCGAAGAAAACGGGAAGGCGGTCCAGGAAACAGGGGAAGCAAAACAGACAGGACGGCATGACTGGGGAAAAAAGAAAGAGACGCAGGGTTACTAGTAAGCAGGGGAAAATACGCGGGGAGAACAAAGAAACTATATATAGGCAATAGTCAAAAACCGCTGGAAAGGACGAACTGGTAAGTTTGGTCATATCGGTTGGTTGGTCATTGCGTATGCGCACATCGCGATGCTGAAATGATATATCGTGCAGCCCTACTAGCAAGCAGTGAGAATTTTAGGAATGTCATGTTTACTTTTGGGAGGTGTAAATGCATAGAAAAAGATGTCTGCTTGTACTACCCAGTGGCTTTTCTTAGTGTCGCAGTAATGCAAGAGAACCAAGGGTTATGGGCTGCGCCATTTTGGAAGTTGGTTCTGCTTGCTCATGCACAGTACAATCACAAGGAGGAGGAGGATAACCCTCAATATTTATTGATCCGACATTTACCATGTCAGTCACAGCTGCTTCAAGCTTAGAGTCCGACCTGGTGTAAACTAAGGTCAGCTCTTATTCTTTCCTCTTTTTCTCTGCCCCATAACAGGCTGACCCTCTATAATGGCCTGAGTTGTCAGAGAGCATTTACCCCCCCCCCCTTTTGCTTTGGGGGTTGATGCAGTGAACAAAAGGGATCTGTTCCAGTAAGCTCTCAGGGCCCGGCCTGTGTTAGGTTAGCTGGAAGAACGTGTGTGTTCATGGAAAATTGTTTTCCTCCAACCTCCCCTTGGTCTCTCACACACACATTCCAGCCTTGACGTAGTCAGCCCTACGTTTCTCTGCCATTCAAGACGACACTGTATTCTCACGTGGTGTGTGTGCGCACATGGGCACATGGGCTTATCCATGCGTGAAGGAGAGGCCTAAAGGCCGATTTATGCTTCTGTGTCGCATCAATCCCTGAAATAGTTGTTGCGGTTTGCGTCGCCGAGCCACGTAGTTACATTTTTGAGGAGTTGCGCGTCAACCTAAGGCGTCGATTCGATGAAGAAGCATAAATCGGCCTTAAGTCGTCATTGTCTGACTAAAACTGTCTTTATTTTTAACCAACCATTACCTGATGCCTTTTAAAAATCAGTTCCATCTAAATATAATGTGTTAGATTACAGGCCTTTGTGTCCATTTAAATACACATGAGGCTTATAGAAAGCAGTGTCATGCGTTTGTTGTGATGTCACAAGCTCACTTCCTGCTAAATGTCATATTTACATTTACATTTACAGCATTTAGCAGATGCTTTTATCCAAAGCGACTTACAATTAGTACATTTGTCGACAGTT
>JAOEHI010051721.1:0-18083 GCA_025447815.1 Percopsis transmontana | reverse complement strand
CCTTGAGCAAGATGCCTAACCCCTATCTGCTCCATGTAATAGCACCATGTAATTGTAAGTCGCTTTGGATAAAAGTGATGTAATTGTAATTGTTTTCTTATGTGCAAATTCATAATTGGCATAAAACCAGGTGGATGGAAACCCCGTTATAGATGTGATTTGAGATCCAAGGTCGAAATACATACTAGACTAAATTGAATAATTCATGGCCAAACAATACCCAAACAGTGTGGCAACTTAGTATTAGGAATCAGGTGGAATCAACTTAGATGCAGTGACAGACACAAGAGACCAGGAGGACGATTAGATGATATATTTACAAAGTCCAGGTAAAAACGGGAATAATCAGAAGAGTCTATAGGCCGGGCCGAGTAGGTTTCCAATAAACGTCCAGCGAGTTACCAGGAACGAGTCGTAATATTCAATGTAGATCAAGCCGGTAGGTAGAAGTGGTACAAGCAGGGTTTGTCGTGAGTCGTTCTTTAACATCCAGGATCTGGATCTTCCGCTTCAAAAAGAGTCTTTATCGTTTTACGATCCGGCGGTGAGTGCAGGAGAACGCAGAGTATAAGTAGCAGCAGCAGGATGCGCTGATTGGCGAGTGGCTGCTGTCTGACTCCCGCACACCAGGTTCCAATCTGTAATTAACAGACACCGACAGGGAGAGAGAGAAACAAGCAGGCAAGGCACTAGACCGGGGCAGATACCCTAACACTTAGAGTCAAGGGTTTCAATAAAGTTACAATATCACTTGTAAGTTGTAGCATTATTTATCGCAGTATTGTTCTGTAAGCTCACCTTTTTTCTTTTGGTTTTCTTTTCTTTTTTCTTTTTTCTTTTTCTTTTCCTGTCACCTGCTGTCACCTCTTCAGCTCAAAGTTCAACAGTAAGATAAAGTATGTGCACAGTCTGGCAGAGCTACAAGAAATGATTCCTATGGAGTACATTCATATTCCACCCAGCATTATCAAGTAAGTCGTGTCTTTATTAGGCCAGAAAGATTTGTTTACAAATGGATTGAGGAGAATGTATTCTTTATACGTGAGAGGAGGATAATCCATATTTTCACACACTGTCTTGTCTGCAATGTTGAAACCATTGAAACAGACACAAATTTCGTTTGAACGCTCCTTGTGTTAAATAGGAATAATGAGGTGGGCAACGTATTTATTGCCAAAACATTGCAGCACACACTTACGGCAGGCTTTCCACCCCAAAACCCCTCATGTTGTAAAACCCGACATGCATGCACATACATGCATATCAAGCGGTCACCCCAAACAGTTGTGACTTAGTGACTTGGAAAACAGAAAACAGTGTAACTAACACAGGTCATCCGGGTAGACTGCCAGATGCCTACATAGCCATGTGGATTATTCTGCCACGTACCAGGCTAGGGTCTAACTACCATTTATTAAAAGTTAGTCATGTAATCCTGGAGGTAACCTGGTCTGGCGCGAGACCAGACTGGCCGTGCGGAAGATTCCCCTGGATGACTAGTTGGGTGGTCTGCTGGGACCAGCAGTGGCTCCACTGGTACCTCCAGGTCATCTGTCATCCAACTTGGGTCAGGGTTAACTTCCCGGTCTATGGAGGTAGATGTCTCCAGAAAGTGGTAGCGTCTACTTCCACAACAATTGCTTTTTTACTTAGCCATCTTGAGCCATCGGCCAGACATTAAGTGGCTGGCCCTAGCCGTCTGCTGATCTGCAACGGCGTGGACCAGAATAACAGTAGCTTCTGGTCCCGGGTCTGTTGTCTTTTATACTAGTTACTATTCATTAGATAGTATTAATTCGTTTCTAGTATCTATGTCCAATAATGACTTATATCTATTCTATTGTTACTGGTAACAAATTACACATTTTTGCAATTGAATTCTATGGGACTCTGCCGTTCAGATATCTACTATAGCTTCCAACTAGTAACTATTGCAATAGTTTCTAGCATCTATTTCAGGTTGGATACTAGTACTTATTCATTAGTTACTAGTATTGTTCTGCCCCTGCTTCTGTGTGTGTGGCGCGTTACATTAGCTCGGCATTTAGTTAAAAGTTTCCCCAAGACAAAGAATGAAGCTTGTGTATTCCTTCCAAACTTTACTCAGGTAGCACTGTAAAACTACAAAGAAGAATACATCTCAGTATTTCATTCAGATACAGACGTTGTTGAAGAACAATATTGATATATTGCCTGTTAAAAACGTATGAAACAAATGCGCTAGCTTAATGCTAACCTCTATTGGAAATTACATTACGATGCTAACGTTTAGGTTATGTGATCAAAATATACATTTTAAAACAAACTTAACTTCATTAACAAAGGACTTAATACTAATATTCTTAGTACTTAAAGTCAAGACAACTGTATGAGTTCGTGCTCACAGGCAAATGTTTTTCTGGCCAACTTAAGTCCAGAGAGAAAAATATGTGACCGTTTACTTCACCATGTATCGCCGAACTGAAGCAAGACTGCTAGAACATATACGTTACATTACGTTAGGAGTCACCACTAGAGGTCCCCCTTTCCCCAGATACACAACAAAACATCCCACTCCCCGCTTGTTATAATGTATTAACACTATTCCCCTTTTACAAGTAGAACAACTTCTGAGATTGGTCTAGAATACACCCGTCGAGTACCCTGTCTCAACCCTCACGTCCACTTTGCGAGTCTTCCCTGGGGATGGCGTTCACCACCACTCCGACAGGCTATTCATTCCACTTGACTTGTGCATCCTTGAGCAGCACAACATCTCCTTCATTCAGGTTTGGCTTGTCCACGTGCCACTTTCTCCTTGATTGGGGTGAAACAAGGTATTATTGACGCCAGCATTTCCAGAATGCGTCGGCCAACGCCTGTACTTGCTTCCACTGCTTGCCATATAGGTCTTTAAGGTCATATTCTCCCGCGGGTGGCAGTACTGGGTCGACTTTCTGTGTTAGTAGCATGGCAGGTGTGAGAACTGTGGGTATGTCTGGATCGGATGACACCGGAACAATGGGTCTTGCTTTTATAATGGCCATGACTTTAGACATGAGTGTGACCAGAACATGAGCAGTGTTTTTTAACAGCAGTGCGTCCAGTATTCTACGGACCATACTTATCATTCGCTCCCACACTCCACCCATATGGGAGGAGTGGGTAGGATTAAAGGTCCAGGTGCTGCTTTGGTCGTGAAGGCAAGTATTCAGTTCATGGTCATCAGATTTGATCTAAAGTTCCTTGCATGCCCCTACAAAGTTTGTTCCCTGGTCAGAACGAAACAGGCGGACGGGACCACGGACAGCTCTGAATCTCCTTAGTGCATTAACAAAGCTTGAGAAAGAGAGAGACTCAAGTTCGATATGCACATCTCTTGTTGCCATGCAAGTAAAGATGACTGCCCAGCGTTTATTCTCTGCAATGCTGCCGCGAGTTCGTCTTGAGCTTGTGGTCTATGGGCCGAACACATCAACACCTACATTTGTGAATGGAGGCCCCGGGCCGAGTCGTTCAGCAGGTAGGTTTGACATTTTTTGTTCCTCCATTCTCCCTCTCAGCTTATTACAGGTCACACATCTATGTATGATGTTTGACACCAGTCTCTTGCCTCCAATCAGCCACAGTCCAGCAGAGCGAACAGCACCCTCTGTCAGATGTCTTCCCTGATGAGCGACCCTTGCATGGTAATGCCTCACCAATAAGGTTGCTATGTGGTGCTTTCCGGGGACAATGATTGGGGTTTCTCTTCCCAGGGTATGTCAGCCAAAGTAATGCATCCTCCAACTCTCAGCAGGCTGTCCTTGTCCACAATTGGATTCAGTTTCCTCAGAGGGCTTGACCTTGGAACGACTTCACCTCTGGAAAGGCATTTAATCTCCTCAGCAAACGCATCGTGTTGAGCACAATTAGTTTTGCTTGTGTCGGCTCGTCTGTATTGCTGGTTGAGCCCTTTGCACAGGACCTGGCCTTGTGTATGAGCTTGGTAATAGCTCGAATGAGTGACTTCCAGCTGGAGAAGCGTTCAAATCGCTTTGATCCCAGCTCGCTTTGATCCCAGCTCACTTTCGAAGGCCTTGGTTATGAAGGCTTGGACCTGTGGCTGTATGTCTGTGTCTGGAAGGAGAGTTGCCAAAAACGTGCACTTTCATGCGATACTCTGAGATGTGTTGGTTTGGGTTGTTGTCAAAAATCTTAGAAAATCATGATCCTCTTCCTGGACAATGAAGCAGTAGAACATCTGTTGCACATCTGCAGTTACCGCTACAGGCTCTCTGCGGAAGCGCATGAGGACCCCCAGTAGGGTGTTGTTCATGTCAGGCCCACTGAGAAGAACGTCATTAAGGGAGGTACCTTCGTACTTCACACTGGAATCAAACACTACACGTATATGGTCCTTTTTATGTGGGTGATAAACACCAAATATTGGTAGGTTACAGCATTCTTGTTGTGGCCCTAGCGCTGGGGCAGGCTCTGCTTGGTCAGCGTCAATCATTGCTTGCATGAAGTTGAAGAAGTGCTCTTTCATGCCATGCTTCTTCTCCAGCATGCGGCGGAGGGAGGCAAGGTGGTTGACAGCATGTTGTCTGTTGTTGGGCAGAAGCGGCCTGTTTGGCTTAAATGGCAGCGGTGCTGATCAGCAGTTTGCTTTGTCTATCTAGACCTCCTTATCCATGAGGTCGAGGAAAAACAAATCTTCGATGGACAGGCCAAGCTGATCATCGCGCTGTGTTTTTTGAAACACATCTCTGCCCAAGCTGTCTACTTCATTGGCTGCATGAGACACACATTGAGAGGTGTGGGGTGGTACAATGCTGTCAATCTTCTCTCTGACCATTAAATTGCTGGTGCATGGGTTGAGGATGGAGTGACGTCCGCTTATCAGCACACTGGTTCTGAAGACGCTGGCAGTAGTGGTTTTATGTGCTCTTCCCAGACACACATCTCCAATTATCACCCATCCAAGGTCGAGTCGCTGGGCAAACGGTGCGTTGTGTGGCCCATTACATTGTTCCCGCACTTTATCCAGCCGGATTATGTCTCGCCCAAGGAGCAGAAGGATGGATGCGTTGGGATCTAGGGCTGGGATTTTGTCTGTCAAGTGCTTGAGGTGTGGATGATGTCTGGCTACCTCAGGTGATGGTATTTCAGACCTGTCATCTGGCAGCATGTCACACTCAGAGTAGGAAATGGGAATGTGGATGTTGCCGTCAACTGACTCTTCTATGAAGTTGCTGGCGCGTCGCCCGGCTGTATCCACCACTCTTGAGCATGTCTTCAGAGTGTACCTCGATCCTGCGCCTAGAATTCCGAAATGTTCAAAGAATTCCGTTCTTCCAAGGGACTTGTTGCTCTGCTCGTCGAGGACAATGTAGGTCTTCATGGCTCAGTCTCTTTGGCCTGTAGGATACACTAATGCGAGACAGATTTTGGAGCAGGATATTGACGTGTTCACATTCCCACAGATTTCCATGCATTTGGACGTCACAGACGGATTGGCATCCAGCGACTGCCGCTTCCGCTGTGATCCACGGTACTTACATATGCATCAGTTTTCCATGGGCGGGCACTGGATGTAGTGCTGACGGATGTCTGTCGCTGTTGCACTCCTGGCACAGTAGAGGCCTGTTCCAGCCCATAGCGACATCAGGGGATGAAGCACAGCACTTGAAACAGATGTGTTTTCCTTAAGATATGCTTTCCTTTCATCAAGAATTTTGTTTCTGAAGCCACGACATTTTCTCAATGGATGAGGCTTGTTATGTAGTGGGCACTGTTTGTCGAGATCTTCATGTTTCCTGACTGCTGTTGTATTATCGCTGTCGCCGCCACTTGTTATTATTTCAGTTCTTTTCACAGCATCTGATGTTCTCACGTGATGACTGACTGACTGGAAAACACTTTTCTGTCTTTATTGCGCACCATGCTCCAGTTATGTTGGCAAAGCTAGGATCGTTTTTGCCTTTTTACGGACAAAGTTGACAAAGACTGCAAAGGTAGGATATGGCACTCTGTTGGTTCTTGTAACGTGATTCTACAGTAATCCGGCTCTCTTGTAGGTTGGGAGGGAGTAAACATCTTCCAGTCTTTGCCTTACCAACCTGAGGCCTGTGAGTGCATTGTGAATGTGTACGGCTCTGATCCTTTTAGCTTGCTCAGATGATGAAGGCCCAAGCCATTTGCACAGCCAATCAAGTTCCTCTCTTGATTTCAGATCATCAGCAGAGCTGCCAAAACATGCCTCCCAGTAGTTCTCCGGCTTGTCATAAAACTTCATTAGCCCCGAACTCACCAGTTCTCGTCGCATCAGGTACTTCCCTAGGTCTGTTGCAGCCACTGTACTGGATGGGCTTGTGTTGTACATAGGGAATGACTGTGCATTGTAAGGCTGGGGAGGTTTGAATTCATCCCTGGTTTGTTTCACAGTGTGGGGGAGCTCTCTGTAACTGTATGATTTTCTCTGTGCAGTGCTGGGTACCTGATTTAGGGTCCAGGTGGTTTCTCCTCTGTGCGAGTGGTGTCGAGCCAGCCCCATAAACTCGTGGTCACTAATTTCACTTGGTGACGCGTTGCCCTGATTCTCACATCTGTTCGCTTCACCGCTGTCCATGGAAGGCTGGCGCACTGGTGATTGTGAGGTTGTCTGTGGTCTTGCATCTGATTGTGAAACTGTAACTGAATTTACTGTGTTTGCTGCTATTGCACTCTTGATAAGGCTGGTGGCCTGGATGTATAATAGGAATCTGTATTGCAGCATTTTCACTATGAATTTCGACTGGGGTCAGAGGTACTGGGTTTTTTTTTTTATTTGCTGAAGTGGATTTGACAGTTCATACTCTTCTTCAGCAGACTTTAAGCTTCGAACGCTGCCGCCCTTGCTAATTTCAGTTTATGCAGACTGGCATTTAGAATGGCTTGTTGTTTTATTAGTAGATTACATGCAAAGTCAATGCAAAGAAGCATTGAATAGACGCAAATTCGAACCGGGGCGTCGCGAATGGCGCGAACAAGCGAAATTCGCTCAAGTTCAAAATTTCAACAAGCATGAATAATTCGCTTGACGCAGTGTCGCGCTGGTTGTGTCAGCCATGGTTGTTGACAAATGGCGGAAAGATAAGCTATTTCCTTGGAAGCCCCTCCTCTTTCCGGTAGAGAAGGGTTTATTCACGCGAGTAAAAACAAATAATCGAAATAGCTTATCTTTTCTTTCAACAACCATGGCTGACATAACTAGCGCTGATAGGCTTTCGCAACATTGCGGCAAGCGAATAATTCGCGCCATTTGAAAAATTTCAACTTGAGCGAATTTTGGCTTGTTCGTGTCATTCGCGGCGCGTCATTCGTGCCGCCCGGTTCGAATTCGCGTCTATTCGCGTTCTTGCATTGACTTTGCATATAATCTACTCGCGCGAACAATTAGCTTCGCTTCAGTGAAAACACGCCTTTACAGATTGACCAACGTTTACAGATCGATGAACACTGGCCGTTGGAAGAGCTGCCCTTTTACTTCTGGTTTGACGATCTGGCATTGGCTTCTGTAATTGCCCCGCTTAAGTAGAGCAGGTCAATTAGCCTCAGCTGTGCTCTCTGCGCATCTGATGGTGATCTGAGGTAATCAGAGATAGAGAGGGAAGGAGTGTGTCTACCTCTGCTGACGGGATCGGGTCGTGACAACCAGTAACAAATAAATTGTACTAGTATCTAATGAATTCTTACTTAAATGGATACTAGTAGTTACTGGATAGTTACTAGTAACTAAACAATGAGCTGAATACTAGTATCCCTACACTTTGTGCCCCAACACACTGTACAGATTAATCCTGTCACCTACTGTACATCCTACCAATACACACAATCACTCAGATTTAGGTAATATTATCCAATGCACACACCTGTTTTATGCTGGGAATATTCTGAATGTAGTTGTGGGGGAGGGGGCAGAGGCATACGTCTTGTCTAGTTTCAGCTTTTGCCTTCAACGTAGATTTGTCAGCCCTTCTTGATTTAGAAATGTCGGAGACAACCTGCCCTCGAAAAAGGCTTTAAAGGCTTTCAATATAGTGCCACTACTGATGTCTGAGGTGTCATTACCATTACCTGAAATCAGTACTTTTAAAAATAGATGTCCATCAGCAGACATAAAAATTATGACTTTATAATCATATTATTGCATACATTGTACGTCCCTAATTTATCCGGAACAATCGCGGCATGTATGAATACACTCGACACCGTATTGTTACAGATAGTACACCTACTGTATGTGGAAAATCTCCACCTCACCCGGTAAGTGACCCATATGTGTGAAATGGGCTTTAGACACACTCAATCCTGTCTCACTTTTCTTCAAGGTATGAAGAAGAGAGAGGTTTACACTAAGTTGCTTGCACGAGGTAATTCTCTTGGTCAGTTGCTCATGTGTCAACCTATCCCAATGCTATGACTTATTGACCTTGAATGTCTCCCCTCCCAGCATTCCAAGCTCCAGCAAACCCCGGTATCACTCCGCGAAAAATAAAGCATAACAAAGCATAACAAACCCTTGCCCAGCGCAGAACTCCTTCCCCCTAGCTGCTTTTCTATGTGTAACGCTGACATTGTTCCCACTATTATCTGTCATTGAAAAGATGAGCCGGAGTCATTTATGTTACAGGAGATAGACAGTTTGTACCATAAATGTCATAGTGTCATAGTGACAATTTGACAAACCATATCCACAACCAAAAGAGAAAGAAAGAAAGAGAGAGAGAGAGAGAGAGAGAGAGAGGCGTATTCAACTGACGCTGTTTGTTTGTATGTATGTTGGGGGAAGGGTGCAAGACCAATGGTTACTTGACAGGTAAATACTTAAATTGTTAAGCCAGTTTCACACTGGAGCAGAGCGTACGCAGATTTTGTCCCGCCCGCACTCTCTATGTAATTTGGTCATGATACGTATCGATAAAAGGGTGGAGAAAGGGGGCAGGGCTAAAAACCAAGCAAAAGGTTGTCTTTGAAATGATTTGTAGTGTATTTCTGCTTCTAAAATGTATTTCCTTTTTTGTAAAAACACTTACCTGGAGTAGACTCCAGGTAGAAGAAAAAGCGGCAGCTCCGAGAGCAGCGTCCGCCTCAGTTATTTAATATATGCAGATGTAACACAGATTACTCACCAACCAAAGTCAGGAAATAATGGTGTACAGATAAACAATGAACATAGGTTTTATATGACCTGGTAAATGGCCCACTATATTACCTCTGGCCCATAAGCAGAGACCATTTCTGCCTACGCCTCATTTAAGGTTCTGCACTTCCTGATGAGACAGATGTCCTCTTTAGCTTCTTCCCTGAGGATGGGACACCGCTCACGCTCCTTGGTGACTTCAACATCCCCCCAGAGAAGCTGCATTCATCAGACTTTCTTCATTTCTTTTCTTCATCTGACCTCACAATCTCGCCTTCTCCAACACACAGGGCAGAAAACATTCTGGATCTCGTCTTCACCAGATCCTGCTCGGCCTCCAAACTATCAGTTACCCCCCTCCCAGTTTCTGATAATCACTTTGTCTCCTTCTCTCTCCCTCTAAATCCTCTCTCAGCCCCCGCTACTTCTACCCGCATCGCCTCTCGTCGTAATCTAAAATCTCTCTCTTCCTCATCCTTCTCTTCTGCAGTGCTCTCCCTACTCCCGTCAACTGAACAATACTCTTCTTCTATCCCCAAACCAGGCTACCTCCACTCTCATATCCTGTCTAATATCTTCTCTTGACACCCTCTGTCCACTTACTACCAGAACAGTTCGATCTTCTCCCCCTACTCCATGGCTATCGGAACCTCTGCGAGCTTTTAGAACAAAGCTCAGAGTGGCTGAGAGGAAGTGGAGAAAATCTGACTGGCATTTGGATCTCGCAGCCTACCACTGCCTCCACTCTGAATTCACCTCCTCTGTTTCTTTAACCAAAGCCGCCTTCTATCGACACAAAACCCACTCCACCGCCACCAACCCCAGGAAACTGTTCTCCGTATTTTCCTCCCTGCTCACACCACCCCCCTCTCCCCTTCCTCCCTGTCAGCTGATGATTTTGTAACCTTCTTTTCAAAGAAAGTGAATGACATTAGCCAATCCTTTGCACCTCCCTCTATTCCCTCTATTCCCACACTGCCTGTTGATGATGATCTAAACGCTTTCTCTGCCCACTCCACAAAAGACATCAAAACCGGGCCACTACCTGCCCACTTTACCCTCTCCCTACATCTATTCTCCAAGCCATCTCAAATGACATCCTACCATTCCTCGCCTCTCTTATCAATTCCTCCCTGGCCCCAGCTGCCTTTCAAACAGCTAGAGTCAGACAGCTACTCAAAAAAACTACCCTGAACGCATCCGCACCTCAGAACTACAGACCGCTATCTCTCCTTTCTTTCCTGTCCAAAACACTCGAACGTGCAGTCTCCAAAACAACTGTCCTACCTCTCACAGCACAACCTCCTGGACCCCCACCAATCTGGGTTCAAGGCTGCTCACTCCACTGAAACTGCTCTTCTCATGGTGACAGAAGCCCATGGTGACAGAAAGGCTTTAGCATTGTGCAGGGCTTCTGCACAATGCTAAAGCCTCCTCCCTCTCCTCAGTCCTCATTCTCCTAGACTTGTCAGTCTAGGAGTCCTTCTAGACAGGTCCTTCTATCGACCCTTGCTGAGTTGGGCATTGCCAACTCGGCGCTCTCCTGGTTTGAGTCCTATCTGACAGATCGCTCCTATCAAGTCCTCTGGAATGGACACCTGTCCAAACCCTGCCCTCTCACCACTGGGGTTCCACAAGGATCTGTGCTGGGGCCCTTACTTTTCTTACTGTACACTTGATCTCTTAGCTCTGTAATCTCTTCTCACAGATTTTCCTACAACTGCTATGCTGACGACACCCCAACTCTACCTCTCATTCCCTCCATCTGACACGCAGATCTCGGCTAGAATCTCTAAATGTCTCGCTTACATCAGTGCTTGGATGTCTTCGCATCACCTCAAACTCAACCATGAAAAGACAGAGCTACTGTACCTCCTGGCAAAGAACTGCCCTCAAGTAGACCTGTCCATTACCCTTGAGAACACCACCGTGTCCTCCTGTAAAACTGTCTCGGAGTGTTCCTGGACAATCAACTGATCTGCGCAGCCAACATTGCCGCAACGACCTGAGCCTGCAGATTTGCCCTCTACAATATCAGAAGGATAAGGCCGTTCCTCACAAATGAAGCGGCAGATCCTAGTCCAAGCTGTACTAATCCCACGTCTAGACTACTGCAACTCTCTACTCGCTGGATTAACGGTCTCTGCTACCAGACCCCTACAACGAATCCAAAATGCAGCAGCACGTCTAGTATTCAACCAACCAAAGTTCTCCCATGTAACCACCCTCTTCCGAGACTTTTACTAACTTTTACTATCTTTTACTTATTTCCAAGTCCTAACCAGAGCACTTCTACCACCTCGGCTGGCAGGCTGGCACCTCCATCGCCAAGAGCTGTTCATAAGAGTCGCGCAGACCAGTCCAGACTATTCTCTGTCCTCGTGCCGCAATGGTGGAACGAGCTTCTTGCAGCGGTCAGAACAGCAGAATCACTACTGGTCTTCCTCAAAAGACTCTCTTCAAAATCCACCTCGGTACCATGGCCACCAATCTTTCTACCTCACAGCACCAATCCCACTAACAAAAATCATTTAACAATCCTCCTTTCCAACTTAAAAAAAAAATTCTACTCTGTTAGATTCTAGCTCTTAAAATACTAAGCACTTTGTCGGAATTTAGGCTGCTAGCAGTTATTGACTGTTCTTAAGAGTGGATGATAACTTCTGTGTGAATAATAACTTTCGAGTAATGTACTAAAAATGCATAAGTGAAGTAACCTTATGACACAATGCTGTCCTTCTTTAGGAGAATGTTATTTGCTTGCAAAAACTGGTGGTTGACCAGTTAAACTGTTGACAAATGTACTAATTGTAAGTCGCTTTGGAGAAAAGTGTCTGCTAAATGCTGTAAATGTAAATAAGCAAAACATTACAGAGAAGACACTAGCCCGTCTCTTGCTTTTATGGAGAATTACGCAGACAATGGCGTTCTCAAATAACATACCATCTCAAAGCAAAGATGCATGAGACACACTGAGAGCACAGTAACCAGGTCTTAGGTCAATACTTTTTACTGCATTGCAGTTTCCATCATCAGGCTTGGAAGTGAGTACCTTAAAATGTATTTGTGCATCGGTTGAGATTTCATCTTGACACTCAAAATAAACTATAAATTCATCCCTGATTTAAAACAGGCAGGTTTTACAGACATATTTAGCCACCTGTTAGAACTACAGTGTAAATAGAGGTCTTTGTGCATACACAATAGGAGAAACATTAAAAAAGCTCTACTCACAACAAGGAAATACGACAGTATCCTGGGATATTTTTACAGTGTTGACATTGCAGACAAAGTTACATGTTTTTGGTGAGTTAGTGAGTTAGTTTAAAGTGTAGTACTGACCTCTGTTCTTTAACTGTAGAAAATATCAGGATGAGACAAAGTCAAACACCACGACAACCTATAAGAGATGTGTGCACTCGAATTGCTGCAGGTGTGGAGTAATAAACACATTAGTCAATAAGGCGGGTGTTCATGTCTGACTCCATTGGCCCAAATGACTCCGACTTGTTGAATCCTCTTCTCAATAACCCTCCTGTTGCAGTGTGGATATACTGACCTGGATGTTGCATGTGTACTCTACATTGCACCAGTTACCATTATTTACTGATCCTCCTTACTAACTTCTAACTCTTAACCCTCTACCCTTCAAACCAATTCTAACCCAGACTGGATGAAGAATTGCAGGAGACAACACTTAAGTAAGCATTTAAATTTGTTAATTGTTGTGTTCAAAAGTGACTCACCTCGATTTGTGTTCGGCGCGTTCTGTTTTAAGAAGATAAAAATAAAAAAATAATATAGATAGGAAATAGAGGTGCAAGATAAGGGATTGTCGTGAAAACATTTATTTAGTGGGAGTGATTATGAGGTAAAGAGGTCAGTTGCTGAGGTACCTTGTGGATTCTGAAGAGGTGAGTCTTAAATCTCTTGTGGAAGATGGGTAATGACTCTGCTGTCCTGACTGCTGCCGGAAGCTCATTCCACCATTGTGGCGCCAGGACAGAAAGTACTCAAGACTGGTTTGAGCGACTCTTGCACCCTCGTAGTGACGGAGGTCCAAGTCGACCGGCTGAGGTGGTAGATCCAAGTGCTATGGTTAGGGCCTGGAACCTCACCATTGCTTGGAGGTAGAGTGGGGCAGGTCCTTTTACTGCCTAGTAGGCCAACACCAGTGTCTTGAATCAGATAGTCTAGGCAATAAAACACTACAGCCTGGACCAGTAGCTGTGTGCTTCTCTTCTAAGGAAGGGCCTTATCTTTCTGAGGCTGTAGATGGAGAATCTGCTGGTACGAGTTTTTGCACCGATGTTAGCTGCGCAGGACTGTTGGTTGTCCAGGACAACTCTGAGATTCTTCACAGTTGGTGAAGAGGACACAGCAGTGTTCTCAAGGGTGATGGACAGGTCCATTTGAGGGCAGTCCTTTGCCGGGAGGTAAAGTAGCTCTGTCTTATCAAGGTTCAGCTTGAGGTGATGCGAAGACATCCAAGCACTGATGTCAGAAAGACATTCGGAGATCCGAGATACAATCTGTGTGTCAGATGGAGGAAAGGAGAGGTAACGTTGGAGGTCATCGGCATAGCAGTGATAGGAGAATCCGTGTGATGAGATTACAGAGCTAAGTGATCTGGTGTACAAGGAGAAGAGTAAGGAACACCATTGGTTCGCAGGAAGGGTTTGGACAGGTGTCTAATCCAGATTACATAAGAGTGATCTGTCAGGTAATACTCAAACCAGGAGAGTGCAGAGTGGGTAATGCCCAGCTCAGCGAGGGTCAATAGAAGGATCTGGTTGTTTACTGTGTCAAACGTTGAATGGCAGGATGTCATTTGAGATCGCTTGGAGAAGAGGCGTGGGGATAGGGTCAGGTGGGCAGGTAGTAGCCCTGTTTATGATGAGTGATTTGACCTCTTCTGTGGAGAGGGAGAAGAAGGTATTTAGATTACTGACAGGCGGTGTGGGACAGGAAATAGAGGGAGGGACAAAGGAGTACCTAATGTCATAAATTTTCTCTGGGAAGAAGGTTACAAAATCATAGCCCGCACAGGTGCACCCACTTTTCATTTCATTATTAGTTCTATTTAAGTTCCCCGACAGCCTTAGGTGCTGTCGGTCATTGTTTGGTGTGTCTGTGTCAGAACCCACGTAACCTCGTGTACTTTATGTTTGGCGTTTGCCTGTTTTTGTGTTTTGTTGTTATTAAATCACGAGCACAGCTCGTTTGATCCTCTCTCGCTGCTCCCTGCGTGTCTGTTCCGGCTCACTGTGCCCGTTACAGAAAGTAATGCTGGAGAGCTTGGCAAAAACACAAGACGATCTGGCACAGGCAGGAGTAAGTCTTAAGTAGCTGTCATGATTGCAAGGTGATTGTCTGCAGGTGGGGAGGGGTGTGGCTAGTAGGCAGGTGTTGCGATCACCCTGGGAGGAGAGCAGCTCAGATTGTGACAGCGGGTGGAAGTAGTTTGGGTGGATAGGGAGAGAGAAGGAGACAAAGGGATGATCAGACACTGGGAGGGGGGTGACAGAGTTTGGAGGCAGAACAAGATCTGGTGAAGAAGAGATCCAGGAGGTTACCTGCCCTGTGGTTTGGGGGAGAGGGTGAGAGTTTGAGGTCAAATGCAAAAAATATATTAATAAAGCCAGATGTTGCTTGTGATACAAGGTGTTATATCTGTAGGTATATCATTCTATCTATTGAGTGCTGTAGTCCTTCCTGAGCAAAGCGCTGATTGCCAAAAACAAAATTTTGTGGCAGTATATCCTCCAAAACCCTAGAACTCAACAAGTTCATTGATTTGTTCTTCCCTGGTGCTATCCCACTTCCGTTTGCCACTAGCAAACCTAGTGATACAGGTCTGCTATGGACAAACTTGTATAACTGACAAAATTGGCATAATCTCCCTTGACTACTGCTGAATATCTGTTGATGCCTGTGCCCATGTCAACTGGTCGAATTTTCATGCCTATCCCAAATATGTATTTTGTTTGTAGATTTTCAAGGTATACAAAGACACATCTCCATTACCTTCTCGGTTCTTAAGACTCTCCCCACCCAATCTGTCCTTTTTGCAGTCCTTTATTTCTATAGTTTTTCAATCATGCTTTGGTTAAACAACAGTTTTGGAATATACAGAACATTTGGAATGTGTTATTTTAGTTGGAGGCTACATTCTTTACATGTTTACTTATGTCAATCTGTCTATATAACTAAATTAACATTATGCTATGAATCGTGCAGGATGAGCAAGCTAAGGGCATCAGTTATAAACTAATCATATTTTTTTGTTTCATTGTTTCTCCCACCCAGAGCTGACAAGAAGGGGAACCCAGATGTGTGACAGTTATGGTGCCATACTGCCAATGTTTTCTTCTTCTGTATGTACTCTCCAGTACATAGAATCTTAACAACCTGAGCCTGCAGCATCACGGTGTATGTTACACCAACACTACTAAGTTATAAAAACCGCAGTTTAAAATAACTAGTATGATGTTGCAGAGAGCATCAGCCAATTGTGTTTGCTATGTGCTATTTTGTTGTGGTTTGTAAACATTACAGTAAACGAGGGAAGATTAAAGTACTTGTAAGCAGAACCTTGCACTGTGTTAAAGATAAGAGGCCTTCTTTGAAAAATTATGCGCTATCTTTTGGGACTACACTGCATTGGCTCTATTCCAATTAGATGCTTCTGTGCTATTTGCATCCTGAATCATTTAACAAAGCAACCTACATTTTGCTGAATAGTAAACGCGTACTGTTATAGAAGTGAAATCATCAGGGTTAATTTAGTTAGTGAGCATTTTATTTATTTATGTATTCATTAGTTTGAGGGAGATAGACAGATCACAAATAAGGATAAGGGTATTTGGAGGATCAGTGGCTGTTTGTGCAAATTTTTTCTTGGCTATGCGAGTAAAAGTGCATGTACTCATGTATGTATATACTGTATTCAAAGTGGGGTTTCCTAATGGACATTATAGAACGGGTTAGCCTAATTTGGGCATGGCTCTTGCTCTCTGTCATACATGCCAACACAAGTTTGGTTTAGAATCGACACTAGTAGCTACCTCACAACTAGGACTGGGAAGAACAATCAATTTCATTGCAATATTTCCATCAGCCCGCTTAGTGCGGCATGTCCAGCTAGCTCCTAAAGTTCAACTTCAAGCTGGAGCATTGATATTGCAAAAGCATATATTGCAAAAACAGTGAATCCCCTTCCGGTCTATGGTTCTTTGTTTTTCATTTAACCTTCAGCCATGATACAAACCAGAACACCTTGTGCAAATGTCAAGCAAATGTGAGTATGGCAATTGCATGTGCTCAATTTATTTTAAAGAAAAGAGAAGATTGTGTTGAAAACAGAAGCTGACATATACAGTACATAGATATAATACTGTATATGGATGTGGACCGGCTGCAGAATTTTGTCTTCAATAGTTTATCTACTGTACTTCAAAGTATAGCCTAGCCTCAAAGCATACTAAACCCATTTCCAGACACAAAAGGGACTGTGTGAACCTACAGTATCTAGGCGGACTTCACTCAGTGTTTGCTCTTACAGCTCTCTAAAGCCCAATTGAACTTTAGAGAGAATAATTGTGATTGAGAATATGCTGAAAATATACAGGTGTTTTTTCTCTTTTGGTATTCTATTCTCATCTCGTCTCTATAGCTGATATTTCTGTTTGTCAAAAGCTTCCCAAATCGTTTATGTAAAATGTTTTTTTCCTCATTAAAATCCTGTGCATCACTCCTGCAGCAAGTGAGTCTTGTGATTTCATAAACTTGTGTGTACTCCTTTATACCTTGTTTCAGAAATGATAGATCATGCTTGTTAAGTTACTTTATTTATACAACTATTATGTTACATAAATAAACTGTGAGCCAATATTCTTTGTACTGTCTTCTGCTAAGAAACATGGGATCATTATCAGAAAGGCCTTATAAAAACATGTTAACTATGTTGAGTATCGGCACCATTAGTTCCATTGCTGTCCTGGCATTACAGGAATAATACAATAATCGAGCCAATTAAAGAAATTAATTCATTGAAAGATACAAATCTAATAAAAAAGGCAACACTGATAAAACCTGATGAAACTGGTAAAGTGAAGTAAGGTTGGCTTGGTTTAGTACTCTTTGGTCTCACTGCTGTTCCTGACATCATTGACAAATAATCAGCATTGATTGAACCTGCTCATATTTTCTTTTCAGCAAAACTTGATAATGCTTAATTTTCACAAGGTGAAAATTGTAACAAACAAAAATGATATATTGAATGATAATTTAAAAAAAAAATTTTTTTTACCACTACTTATTTCGTCTAGTATTTCTCTAAAACCACATCAGTCCGATGTCTCTAATACAATGCAGC
This sequence comes from Percopsis transmontana, assembly GCA_025447815.1. Classification (NCBI taxonomy): domain Eukaryota; kingdom Metazoa; phylum Chordata; class Actinopteri; order Percopsiformes; family Percopsidae; genus Percopsis; species Percopsis transmontana. The sequence continues at coordinate 561 of JAOEHI010051721.1, read as the reverse complement.
CAGAGCCCTTTGTCTCAGGTACTTCTCCAAACAGTATATCGCAATATGATCTGTTTCTGTGTCAAACTTATTGGCGAACAGGTGGTGCTGCTCGATAAGCCACTGCAGGTCCCCAGCACCGTACACGCATATGGACCTGACATGGCTACCATGACACATGGGGTACACCGTATCCAGTTTGCCGTCTGACCCCTCATGAAATGCCCACTTCACTATACGTGCAATGGCATTGATGTCTGTCAGGTCATATTTGGAATTGGGCCTGGTTGAACCAGGGACACCTGGCAATCTCTGTATGGTGGCCCAGAGAAACTCGTCAGGGCTGTAGCTGTCCTTGGCCCACTCGATCAAGGCCTGTACACGGCTGTCCTTTAAGACGCTGTGGATGTAGCCTCGGTTCACCACGATGTAGGCGTTCCCCGACATGATGGGTATGTTGAATGGTGGAGGCTCCTTGGCCTGCCCAGTCCCCTGAGTAATACATTTTACATTTACATTTACAGCATTTAGCAGATGCTTTTATCCAAAGCGACTTATAATTAGTACATTTGTCAACAGTTG
>JAOEHI010051720.1:0-18083 GCA_025447815.1 Percopsis transmontana | reverse complement strand
TCTTGGTAAATTAGATAGACAATATGTCTTAAGTTTAAAGTTATTACGTCTGCCCCACATTGTCCCACTTTACCACGGTACTTGTCCCACATTGTGTCTGACTGGAGGTGGTCACCCTAGTGGCAAGCTTAAATTAGAGGCAAGAGGAACAGATCGCCATGCAAGAGGGAGCGGCCTCATCTCACCGTCATCACGACAGCAGTGCACTTAATTGTATGTCGGTTGTATGTCTCAGGCTTGTTATTATAGTGTATATATCGGTATTCTACTGTTAGTCATTCATGAATTCTGTCATACATTTTCATTGCTTTCTTTGTGACTACAGTTCATGATTTTCAGTTGGGTAGGATTGATTTCAGAAGACAACAGCGGGTCTTAGCGACGGGCCAGTTGTCGCTAAGGTGCCTTACCCTCTTTGCTCTGGAAGGTGCCTGGCCGACAGTCTATGCAATCGTAGCAGCAGGAGTGGAAGCCCTTGACACGATGCACCTGGCCGGCCGAGCATTTGGCCGAACAGGTGGAGGTAGGAACCTGCCGACACAGTACAGTCAGCGTGTGAACAGTGAACTACACAGCCTTGTGGTGTCTGTTGTTGTTTATCACAGTGTTACATTACCAGTGAATCCTTAGTGTGCCATTTGAAGAGGGTTTTGTTAATGGACAACTCCTTTAAAAAGGTTCCAAGAGTGATGAAATCAATTGCATGTTTTTTCCAGGACCACTCCATTAAGACGTAGCCTAGATTTGGGTTGCCACTTTTGTCGAAAACCAAATAGGTCCCGTTAACGTTTGAAGAAACAGTTTTCAGTTTCTCCAGGACCTGCGAAACATACGTGCAATCTTAGTGAGGTTTTAGTAAGAAACAACCTCCAGCTGATAGAGGCTCATCACATTCTGCCGTGCATTCACCTGCCAGGGGTAGATTTTGGTCCCCGCCTCCCACCCAGTGCAGCTGGTCGCGTTGCATCCCAGCATGTTATGTATGGCCTGTGCCACGCACTGGACGGCCGCATACACACTGAACGCTGTGAGCTGCACGGAAGGCTTAGTCACCAGGCTGATGTTGGCCGGGGACAGGTACCAGCACTCGGGGCACTGGTGCAGGAAGTGGTCGCTATCGGACTGCGGTTCCGGCGTGGTTTCGGCCTTTCTCTTCTCGGCCAGTCTGCTGAAGAGTGTGTGCGTGAAGCGGGTGAGGAGCCCCACTTCACTCGTCCACACTTTGAAGGCGATGATGGTTCCCACCTTGTGGATGTTGGGCAGGGAAGTCAAGCGGTCGTCCACGGCCATGGCGGTGCCCACGATCCACACCTTTGTCATGTTCCTCTGGATAACCTGCGCATTAATGATGTGTTAATGATGTGTTATTGGTATAGTAAGAACTGTATTAGCATGTTAATAACATTAATAGCATATTAATAACACACTATTAACTTGTTATGAATACGTAATAAAATGTTAATAACACATTAATTAACACGGTATTAACATTTTGACATTACGCTGTAAACAATACGTTATTAACATGTTAACAATATGTTAATAAAACAATAATTTATTTATATGTAATAACACATTATTAACTTGTAAGTAATATGTAATAACATAAATAAGATTTAACACATAAATGATAGGTGTAACAAGAGAATAGAATAAATAAGGCTACAGGAAAATATAAAGCTCAAATCCCTGCACAGCGGGGTTGTCCTGCTTTGCTGACCTGCTTGAAGAAATGGACAGCCTGCTCCACCAGAGAGATGACCACCACCACCTCCACATTGTTCACCTCAATGTTATACAGGATGTTATCGATGGCTTTGTCGGGGGAGATGTACATGGGGATGAGGCCCTCATAGGCCAAGCAGATGGAGTGGTTCGTTGCCACCGCGGACAACTCCTTCAGCCCCTCGCGACCGTAAGCTTCGTCGCTGCCCACCGCCGCCACCCATTTCCACTCGAACTCCACGAGCAGGTGCACCATGCCCTCTGTCAGCTGGCTGTCGCTGGGCACGGTGCGTAGGAAGGACGGGTAGACGACCTTGTCGCTGAACTTGTTGCTGGTGGCAGCGTAGCCGATCTAAACGCACAGCAAACACACCGCAGCGTGACTCACGTCGGAGAAGCAATTCCCACGTGATTTGTACTGTTGATGCGTGCTTATTGAAATTAATTGAACAGCCCTCATTTGTAATAACGGTTATGATTATATCACATATACTAAGCACTTACGGTTAGCAATTATTTACTGTTTGAAGAATGAATAACTTGAAGTGTGAATGACACCTTTGATTATTGTTATTACTGATTGTTTTGAGGAGTGAATGATAAACCTTCGAGAAATGTTGAGAATTTGTGAAGTGAAGTAACCATGGTTACATGATGCTGTCTTTATTCTATAGAGAATGTTATCTGCTTGCAAAAACTGGTGGTCCGGTTCAACTGTTTACAAATATACTAACTGTAAGTCACTTTGGATAAAAGCGTCTGCAATGGCAATCAAACCTGTGGCATTAGAAAGAAACCCATCAGTTTTCCAATGACTGACACCATCTCGGAGCTCTCTGGACCAATCACAGCGGCCACCCTGGTGGCGTACTCTGTGTAGTTACAGCTGACGGGTAACTTCCCGGTCTTGCCTTCAGTCAGGAAATGCATTGTTGGCTTGACGATGACAGCGGCCTGACTGCACTCGTCAAAGATCTCGTAACCCACCACGATGTTGGGCAGCAGACGTTTATTGGAGTTGATCTCGTCGATGCTGTACTTCATCACCAGTGCCAAGCCCAGCCCGTACTCGTTTATTCTGTTGGATCAAACACAGGGAGACTCAGGCCTTGTGCGGGGGAGGGTGGTCTGGTAGTTAGGGTGGTCGTAGATTTGATCCCCAACAATTACAATTACAATCACAATGAGGTCGTTTAGCAGATGCTTTTATCCAAAGCGACTTACAATTAGATGGTGCTATAACATGGAGCAGGTAGGGGTTACATGGTGCTATTACATGGAGCAGGTAGGGGTTACATGGTGCTATTACATGGAGCAGGTAGGGGTTAGGCATCTTGCTCAAGGGTGCTTACAGGTAGGCCAACTCTGGGGCTAGAACATATGACCTCCCGCCTGGGAGTCCAACACCCAGACCACTAGACTATCCTGCCCCCCCAAGCCCCTGCAAGCATCCTTGAACAAGATGTCTAACCCCTACCTACTCCTTAACACTGTAACTACTCACTGTGAGTCTTAATACTGTAACTGTATTTACTATAAGTCTTAATACTGTAACTACTCACTGTGAGTCTTAATACTGTAACTGTACTCACTGTGAGTCTTAACACTGTAACTGTATTTACTATAAGTCTCAATACTGTAACTGTACTCACTGTGAGTCACTTTAAATAAGAGTCTGCTAAATGACCTAATTGTAATTGTAAATCTTAGAGGCCAGATTAGCTAGATTATATTTGATGTTCCATATGATACTGTGTGTTACCAAATGTTACATACTGTACAAGTAAGTCAGAACATTAAATTGAAAGCAGATGAAGGGTCTCCTCTAGTTTGCTCACTGACTATAATCATTATGGATAAATGGTCCTATCGCCTGTGCCCCAAATCCAAGTCAAGTGGCCAATAGAACACGTTGCTTCATTAAAGGGGGGTGTATTTCTACGACACCTGTCACATCTGATGTCGTCCGGATCCAGACGCTCACTCAGGTTGCTGGTCAGCTGGTTTATGGGAAAAAGGCCTCCGATAGTGATGTCTCCTGGGAAATTGAAGAGGTCTGTGGAGGTGTTGTGGAACCATTCAGTAGAGATGTTCTGGTACCATTCAGTGAAAGCCAGACCGAAGCCCGGCATGGACACCGAGCACAGGAGCAGCAGGTTGAAAGGCACGGCCATTCTCCGAGTGAGAAGCAGCAGGGGAAGGAGAGACGACCATGCAGACGTGTGGGAGAGCCACGGAATGCCGTATGCAAACGTGTGTCTGCCAGAGAGGCTGAGAGGAAGGCTGGACATCTGTGGGCAACAGCCACATGCGCGTGTGTTCTGCCTTTCATAAGCAATGTGTCTCTCTAGTCTCAAGTACAAATGATGTCATATTTCTACAGTGCCACAATAGAGATGATACAGAGACTATTGGGGGCAGGGTGGCCTAGTGGTTAGGGTGGTCAACTCTCCGCCGAACGCTCCTGGCTGGGATTCCCGACCCTCACCGTGGGTACAATAAGTACTAAGTACTAAGTATTAAGTAATTGTACCCACGGTAAGTCACTTCGGATAGAAGCGTCTGCTAAATGATAGTTGTAATAGTTGTTCATATGGTTTCATGTTTCACAAGGCACAGGCTAGCTTCTACCCCGGGGCCTTGTGCAGGTGCGGGGTGTTCCGGAGAATTTACCTGTGGTTTCCACATTTGCTTGTGGTTTGGTCTTATTCGCTTTAGTCTAAGTAAGTGGCAGGGGAGATGAGCAGGTAAATCTCTTTCAAATGATTTGCGCTGACTTATGCATGCCACAAACCCCAACACATCCTTCTCTTTCCTGCTCCATGTTAGGATCAGTTTAAGATTAAGCACTTTTGCTGGTATTTAGGCTGTTGGCAAAATATGTTTTAAAATATATAGCTGCGTTAGCCCTGATGACATGCTGATGTCACTATTGCTTACGATAAATGGTATAAGAGCTATTCAGCTACTGACTAATCTACTAATCTACTACTCATTGTAAGTCACTTTGGATAAAAGCCTCTGCTAAATTCTGTAAATTTAAATGTTAACATGCACTCAATATACAGTATCATCACAGCAAAATGTGTCTTTTTTAATGCTTAAGCAGACTTTTGAAAACAGGGCTCATTTTGTCAAAACACTACACACAATTCACACAACTATTCACACAAGTAGCAGAACACCTCAGATAGTTTGCAAAATGAAACACTTCAATCAAAAATATACAATCATTTATAAAAACCCAATTTTGTCACCGTGTGGCACACACCTGGTTCAAATGATCTAATTCTGTTTGAACCAGTTAAACACTGCTATGCTCAATCTAAAACACATTTAAAATGTCTACGTTTCAAATGAAATAGTCTGGATTTGACTTTTCAGAGATACAGTATTGTTAGAGTATTGGATATATTGACCAAACACCGCACACACACAGTACTGCATACTGATATATATTTATTGTCAGCAAAAACAATTGCGGAAACAAAAACGAAAGTATGAGGTACAGTAATGTACAGTACAAAAAACAAAACAACCTAATGATCTCTTCGCCTGGCTGGATCTGGCCATAGCACTTGGTCCACATTGCAGGCTATGTCCCCTCTCGCAAGACAGCGAGGGAAGTATAGTCTTGAATGGCGAATCCACCCTTGCACAGATGCTGCATCCATCTGGTCGCTGGCATCCTCCATAGCTTGAATGAGGGGGCATCCTGATATAGGGCTGGAGATCATAAACCTTCCACCGCCATGCCGGAAAAAACTCCTTAACAGGGTTAAGGAAGGGAGAGAATGGTGGGAGGTATTGGAGTATATATATAGTGCTTGCGCATGATTGGTGAGTTTAGAGTTATGCACCTAATTGTCTGTACACCTGATGGCAATGTTTGATCAATTGGTTCACAGGTGTGGAATTTTAGAAAGCAATGTCTTGACATCGCAAAGAAGAGACATTGTGTTAGATTTTTGTGTCTAATGTAGCCTGTGTGTGTTTAGTATTTTGCAAATCACTGTGTCTAGTGTTTAGAAAAAGGTGTGAGGCTGAGAATGTGCTTATAGTTGTGCAGATCTGGGGTGTAGTTTTGCTCCCTGAGTGTAAGGTTTCACTAACTATGTGTTTTAACATTTTAGTGTGTAAGCAATTGTAAAAAACTGTAATGACAATTTACACAAGAAATGTGCCATTTATACTGTTCCTTGTTTGACCCATAAATGGTTGATTATAAAAACCATAGCATATGACACAATATAACATTAAATAACATGATATAACATATTCAAATACAATATAACATAATATAACACAACTTAACATGAGATAACATAATATAGCATGATAATAACATAATAACAAAATTACATAATATAATATGATATAACATAACATTATGTAACATATTATAACGTGAGATAACATTGTGATGTATTTTATTGGTCTGTTCTCAGGGAATTTGCATGAAGCTTTACATGAAACTTTGATAATTCACACAAGGAAGCTGTTTTGCATAGATTGCTACACTTGAAGTGTCCTTTTAAATATACATTGTTCATACGTGTATGTATCAAATAGACCCAGCATATGTATCACGTCTATATAAAAAAATGTTTTTATAACTTTTAATAACATAATTGCGTAAATGAAAATAAATGTGTCATATACTATCTTTTCATTATTATAATCTGTTTCTCTCTGCCAAAGACTGGGGACAATTATTTGAAAGCGAGGGAACCATTTTGTCATGGATAATTCGATTTTTGTGCAGCAAACAGCAGACGTGTTGACTATAGGGGAATAGTCTGGCATGTTTGCCTTCTTCAAATTGAAAGTCCATCTCTACAACGGGACTTGAGAGAAACAATGAATCGCCATGCCAATACTGTGATAACCATACAGTTTCCACCAGGAAATACATGCAGCCCTTTACGTCCATGCACTGTGAGCGCTGCAGGGGGGGGATTAGTTAAGTAAAGCGGACTAACCCAAGGTCGTTAACAATGGCCGGATAACTGGTTTGAGGGCCATTCATCTGACACTATACGATTATACACTGAGTCTGTTGTTATATTATTACTATTATATTATACAAGGTCTGTTGCAGCTGGCACTGTTATACTGGTATCATACTGGTGTTGTAATGTGTTTTATTCCGCTATTGTACTGCGCTGTGACTGCGGTACACTGGTATTACCGGTACTGTACTGGTGTATTATACTGCTAACCACGGTGGCCGAGACGGTTCAACACAAATACAAAAGCTACAACACAAATACAAAAGCTACAACACAAATACAAAAGCTAAAACGCAAACACAAAAGCCACAACACAAATACAAAAGCTACAACACAAACACAAAAGCTAAAACGCAAACACAAAAGCCACAACACAAATACAAAAGCTACAACACAAACACAAATGCTAAAACGCAAACACAAAAGCTAAACGCAAACACAAAAGCCACAACACAAACACAAATGCTAAAACGCAAACACAAAAGCCACAACACAAACACAAAAGCCACAACACAAACACAAAAGCTACAACACAAATACAAAAGCTACAACACAAATACAAAAGCTACAACACAAATACAAAAGCTACAACACAAACACAAAAGCCAAAACGCAAACACAAAAGCCACAACACAAATACAAAAGCTACAACACAAATACAAAAGCCACAACACAAACACAAATGCTAAAACGCAAACACAAAAGCCACAACACAAATGCTAAAACGCAAACACAAAAGCTAAAACGCAAACACAAAAGCCACAACACAAACACAAAAGCTAAAACGCAAACACAAACACAAAAGCCACAACACAAACACAAAAGCTAAAACGCAAACACAAAAGCCACAACACAAACACAAAAGCCACAACACAAACACAAAAGCCACAACACAAATACAAAAGCCACAACACATTACAAAAGCTAAAACACAAATACAAAAGCTACAACGGAAGTGAGTGACAACGGAAGTGAGTGACAACGGAAGTGAGTGACAACGGAAGTTAGACCATTCAGTCCTCAGAACCACTGGCGCATTATATATGTATATACAGTATATATATGTAATGACCAGGGTGCGTGTGCGTGACTGACACGCTCTCCGCCTCCTCCTTTACCTCTACACACCTGTGGGCAATAGACTGATTAGTTGGACAATACTTAGGTACAGAAGTTTGTCCGTCCGTCGGTGTTATTTAACCTGTAGAGTTTGTGACAGTCGGTGTCTCTGTGCCGCCTATGCACTCTTTATTGAATACGCTTCCAGCGACTTCTCTTGCTGCATTCTGCCTCCTCGTCTCGGGCTTGGGTTTACTCTCGCCCCTCACACCAGCATTGCAGTATATATGTATATACGCTACCTAGGTAACCACCTAGTACAGCCATAACAACCACATATTATTATTAGTAGTAGTAACTATGACACCCTTCATCTGATTATGTTCATATATATACTAATGCACAGTGCATATTTATCTGACCTTGTTTTCTTGACGTCTGTTCACTGCGCTTTTCTGAACGCGCAGTTACATAATCAACCACTAGGTGGCATCTGTGTGCATTACCACACACTCTATCGCTCCTATTGCAGGCAATGTGTGTGTGTGTGTGTGTGTGTGTGTGTGTGTGTTGACATACTGCTGTGTGTGGCAATGAAGCATGACAGGTGTGTGCGTCCGTGGGCCCAGAAGGGCACTGTGTATCCCAGGAGAGCTGATACCAGAGTGTACCTGCCGGTTCTCAGTGTCAACAAACAGCTGTTATCTGGCTGGCCTGGAACAAGCGTCCAGTGTGTGTCTGTGGAGGCCAGTGGCCGACAGCACGGCTGTTGCACAACGCTCTGCTCACCCTGCTGTGCTGGGACACTCCACAGTGCTCCCCATGCCTCGTGTGCTTATGCTGCAATGCACACACACACACACACACACTAGCGCACACACTAGCGCACACTAGCGCGCACACTAGCGCACACTAGCACACACACACTAGCACACACTAGCACACACTAGCGCACACACTAGCACACACACTAGCACACACACTAGCACACACTAGCACACACACTAGCACACACTAGCACACACTAGCACACACTAGCGCACACACTAGCGCACACTAACACACACTAGCACACACTAGCACACACTAGCACACACTAGCACACACACACTAGCACACACTAGCACACACTAGCACACACACTAGCACACACTAGCACACACAAGCACACACAAGCACACACAAGCACACACACTAGCACACACTAGCACACACTAGCACACAATAACACACACTAGCACACACTAGCACACACTAGCACACACACACTAGCACACACTAACACACACTAGCACACACACACACTAGCACACACACACACACAAGCTACAGAGTGGGTTAGCCCCTTGTTGACATGCTGGCCATACAAAGGATTAGCCAGGCAGGCAGGCAGACAGACAGACAGACAGGCAGGCAGGCAGACAGACAGGCAGACAGACAGACAGACAGAGAGACAGACAGGCAGGCAGACAGGCAGACAGACAAACAGACAGGCAGACACTGTTAGGCCTGCTACCACTAGGTAGCTCTGTTCTCTCTCTCTCTCTCTCTCTCCATCACTAATTACAGGAGTGGAGCCTGGTGTGTGGGAGTCGGGTCCCCAGCTGCAGCTCAATCACCTCATCACTACTCAGCTTTATATACCCGGTCAACCTGTCACTCAGCGTCAGATCATAGTCTATACTACCCGAGTTAGTGTAACCATAATACCTAAATATCGCCCGTATCAGTACTCAGCTGTGTCTTAACTTGTCTGTTACCTGTCTTCTGACCAGAACTCGACTTTCTGGCCTTCCTTCACTCCTGCTCTCGCGCACTCCAGGACCTGACTACTTCGCCTCCGCATCCTGGACCCCACCTGGACCTGTCCCCCGCCAGGAGACCTGGCCCCTACTGTTGTCTGTATCTTGTGGATTAAACCAGTTTCAGATTTAAACCTGCCTGTATGTTTGCTCTTGGGTTCAGTCCTTGTCATGCGCATAACAGACAGACAGACAGACAGACAGAGAGGCAGGCAGACAGACAGACAGGCAGGCAGACAGGCAGACAGAGAGACAGACAGACAGGCGAAAAAACAGACAGGCACACAAAAACGGCAATAGTGTCTGGTTTTACGCTGTGTATAAAAGGCTGTCGGATTTGCTTTTCCCCACTGTCTGCCATTTCCCACCTGACTTTCTTCTTCACCACAAGTTTTCCCTCATTCATTTGATAAGCGCCACCATGAGGAGTCATGATGTATTGACTCTGTTAAGTCAAATCGATACCGTGTCGCAAAAAGTAATATGATATATTGCCATATCAATATTTGGTCATAGTAACACCCATAGTAACACACCACAGTAACACACCATAGTAACACCCACAGTAACACACCATAGTAACACACCATAGTAACACCATAGTAACACCATAGTAACACCCATTGTAACACCCATTGTAACACACCATGGTAACACCCATAGTAACACAATAGTAACACCATAGTAACACACCATAGTAACACCCATAGTAACACCATAGTAACACACCATGCAGTGGCCACACTGAACATGTGTGAAAGGCATCAAAGGGTTAAATACAATTCTTTCTCCAAGCAGAACTTGTTCTTCTTGTGTGTGTGTGTGTGTGTGTGTGTGTGTGTGTGTGTGTGTGTGCGTGTGTGTGTGTTCAGTATGAGCCACGCGTTGCAACATTCATTGTGTCTTATATTATCAACTTTAGCAAGCGTACGTCCGATGGTAGAAAATATAGTTATGTTTAATTTATTGATTTAATCACCCTGCAGGCCCTTGTTAATATGTATGTACGTCATTACACACAACAAGTGAAAATGTTTTCCCAGAAACTGAAATGACAAAAATGTTTAAATGTTAACATCTTTCCCAGAACTGAAGCATTGTCCAGCCACTGGAACAAATGCTGTTTGCACTGCAAACTGGCTAACTAGCCAGGTCAGGTGAAGTCAGCTGTGACTATGTATCTTTCTAAACTGTTTACAATCGACATGTCTTTCTGGCACGGTGTCCCGGAGAGTGACATTTCTTGTTGCCTGTATGCTAATACTGTAATACTGTAATTGTACGCTATGCATTTATTGGGATAGGATTTTACAGTGTTTAATGATAAAATATTAACTTTTAATTGCTGCATTTGAGTGTATCTTGAATTGTTTAGAGAAACCCCCATCAGAACAGACTGAATCTGATCACACTGTACTGGATATATATAGAGAATATAGAGAAGCAGGGCTGTCTCCCTCTCCGTTTCCCTGAGGGGTGAATCACAGCAGCGGTGTCATGTGACCAGCGTCTGCCGGTGTGACTCACATCCCGGCGGTCTTCCTCTGAAGACACACAGGGGCGAGCAGGGAAAGGGGTGGCCCCTGTCGAGACACCTGGCAGCTGGCTGTCTCCCCTGCGGCCGGACCGTCATCCTCAGCGCAGGTCGGGAGCCGTCCCAGTCAAGCCTCACATGACGCACCTTGTTAATGCTGGGCTCCTTACAACCGACACGGATGTGAACACAGCTGACGTAGGATGCCCGTGAACCACACTGCATGTCGCTGTCACGTCAAGATCGAATCTCACCGATTAGGCAACACATAAATAGATCCCTTCTAACGACGCACCAACACTTGGTTTTGTTATCATGCTGGATGCACATTGACGCCTTTGAGCACAACAACACTTCTCTAAAGCCACAGTGAGCATTCAGTGCACACCAAGTGGTTTCTCTTTGCTATCAAACTAACCAGAGCCTGCAACACACTTATTAAAACCTCTGACAATAATGTGCTTTTGATTTTGTCTCCTGCATGAAATGCACAACTTCCCCCTCAGCAGGTATATTGTGTGTGATTCAGATAGATGAGTCAGTTGATGCTCTTGAGACACAGGGGTTTTGCGTCACTCGGGTGACCCTACAGGAAAATCCACATTGCAGTCCTCTGGGCAGGTGACGAGCGCAGTCATCGCCTTTATCGTTTATCTGAAATAGCCCTTATCCTAACAGCATGCAGCTGGGAGACGCAGGAGGGGAACTTCCTCGTTGAACTGAAGACCCCAGAAATCTCATCTCATTCACTCTTTTTGCAAAACTTTAAACACATTCTCACTCCCTAAAACACATTTTGCACTGTGATACACTTGTGTTGCAAAATGTAAACACGGGCGGCAAAAGTTAAACAACACACTTCATTGTTTTCACCCAACTGCTCAAAATTGTTCACCCTTGTTTCTAATGGTGTGAGTGAACCGACTGTGCGGGATATACGCCAGTTCAGTTGACTGTTGTGGTTTAGGACAGTGTCAGCTTCCACTGCAGTGTAGGGCTACGAGCGATTCATAAATGTTTGCCTTCCACCACACAGCCTTTTTCTCAATCCAATATAAGACGTTTTCTCTCACTGTCACGGTCGGCGTGCACACGCTCCGTGCGCGCTCCGTGCGCGCTCCGTGCACGCTCCGTGCCTCCCGTCCTGGCTGCACGTCTGCAGGCGGGGGGGATCAGCCCCAAATATAGACACTATTTAGTTTTCCCCAACTGCACTAGGCGCTGTAGGCCTACTTTGTGTTACGCTTTATGCGTACACGGTTCCTTCGGCTGTCCATGTTTTTCCTCTGGCTCGCGCCTGCACGCGTCACCCTTCACCGCATCGCTACACCCATTCAGAGGGTATCTTTGTTCTTTGGGCTTTTGCAGTAGCAGGATTATTGTATTTGTATGCAAGTGCTGAATATACAGACATTCAATACTGTATTCCTTGCAGTACGTACAGTATACAATATATTCACTGTACTAAGTTGTGATTACTGCATTATACCTTTTTTTTTGGAAAATGCATTTACTCTATACAATAAAAGTTTTTTCTCTAACTGCATGCCCTGGACGCTGGTGTTTTTTCATGTAGCGTCTAATGAATGCTCTGTAGTTTTTATAGATTTACTTGCTGTGTTTATGATCTGACAGGAATGTTTTGATTTTGAGCACAGATAAAAATGGATTTGAGGCGACTGTTTATTTTGATAAAACGCTTACTGCGCACTACCTATCACAAATTATTGAAAATAATTGCCATAATTTATATCCCATAATCAAAAGTGTGATCAATGAAGACATCTTCTGCAATCATTGATGCGAAAAACTAAATTTTACAGAACTGAAACATATAGTTTTTTTTGTCAAATCAAATGTAACAAAATACAATAACAAAGAACTGGAAGAAATGCGATGAAATAAATGTTTAGTGCACACTACACTAATTTGTATCAATTCTGCATTTGGCCTGTTCTCGTCCACATCACAGCGTGTATCTTCATAGTTCATGCACATGGGGATAATGTTTTGGAAGGGTGAATCCAAGCCTGATATGGGATAGCAGTGATGTCATCACATGCCTCATCCATGGCCTGAAGGAGGGTGACATGCTCATGGGGTCAGACCTTCAGGTCACAGACCTTCCACCTCCATGAGGAACATAATTAATCTGTAGGGGGCAGCACAGGAGAGCATGGGGGCAGGTATAGGGGCAGCACAGGAGAGCATGGGGGCAGGTTTAGGGGCAGGACAGCACAGCATGGGGTAGGATGAACTGGTCATGGTTCACAGCAGCATCAGGTTCCACCCCCCTCTAGAACAAGGGTCACAGTAGATGTGTTCAGTGACAAGAGGCTGATGCCACAGCAGTGCAGTACACAGTATATTCACCAGGTGGCTGGGTGATGATCAGCTAGGAACAGGGGATATAGTGAGAGTAAGAGGTATTTTAACAGTCGAGAAGAAAATCTTAGTTATGCATGTACTTTGCATGATCAAACATTATTTCAATGTGAAACATGTATTTGTAGACGTGTTTTTGTCCTCAGACGATGTTAGATGTACTTTGAGTTGTGATTGTTTTGATGATCCGTTGTGTATTTTATACTAAGAGTGATGAAATAGGTACCAAGGCATCTAAAACAAAGTGTAGCAACCAAGACCTAATTAATATTAACATTAACATGGGCTGGGCAGGGATGCTGGTCTCTGTAACTGTAACTGAGCGAGAACTCCCAGGCAGTTGTCACTAATCCCCACAGGCATTGGTTAACAGGCGTTTTATATTTAATAGAAAGATAAAATGTGTACGCAGCTGTTAACCCTGACGCTGTGTGTGTGTGTGTGTGTGTGTGTGTGTGTGTGTTGCATAAAAAGAATGGGGCAATACCACTGTGTCTGTTCATCAGCATGAGGAAGGGGGTGGGGGGGTCTGACTCCACTGGTATGTGTAGCTGACTCAGAGCTCTGTGGATTTATTCACGCTAGCCAGGCAGCCGGGGGATGTGTGTGTGTGTGTGGGGGGGGGGGGGGACTTCCGCCAAGGCTCCTGGAATTTCAGGGAACAGAACTCCAGGAAGTTCTGATACAACAACAACATCAACAACAACAACAACAACAAGCTAATCTTTCTTAGATCTTAGAGAACATGACTCAATGTCACGGCACACTGCTGCTGCTAAAGCACAGCCCTGCTTCACTGCACCAACGTCAGCGCGTGTTTTGTCCCCGGGAGGAACCTGTCCTCAGGACCGTGTGCTGACACAACAATAACAAACCCTGCTGGGCCACGCCCCTGCCCCCCCTCCTCCACCTATCAGCTGGCTGGATCGCCTTTCCGGGGGACGGCAGACACGCCCACAGCAGCCTGCCTGAACATCTGGGATCCTCTGGGTGTTCTCTGCTCACAGACTAGGCACGCAGACGGGATTGGTTAATGTTTGTCGGAGGAGCCTGAAATGTGACATGAACTACTAAAGTGCGTGTCGAATTAGAACACAGTGGACCCGCGCCTGGGGAGATGTTAGTCAGTGTTCTCACGACTCTCCTGGCTGGGTCAGACACACACCGCAATAACACACCGCAACGCCGCTAGCGTTGCAGCGCAGTGTGGGAGGAGAGTAGCGAGGCTCCGTCAGCAGTTCTCGCAGGGACGGGCTCTATTTAGGAAGACAGAGCCACTTCCGCTGGGCAGCTCAAGTGTCGCTTACAGAGAAACCATCACAGTCACAACACATCCTGCAGCCTGTTCCCATAGCGATCGGCTTTCACCGTGCGCGCGCGTGTGTTTGCTGCTCGTAGCCGTGTTTGTGTCGTGTTATCTATGTACACTGTGTGTGCGCATATTGTAGGGTCTGCGTGCGCACGCACACACACACACACACACCACTTGAACCCTGCAGCAGAGTGCCAGAGCGCGGCTGGAATGCGACCCTGTGACCTGGGCCCACAGACCGGACGCGGGGACAGCGCTGGAAGAGCAGAGTGTCTCTGGTGTCAGGTAGCACGACGGGACAGGGGGCAGAGAGGCCCGCAGGGTGGGGGTGGGGGTAGGTAAGGAGGTTAACCTTCCAGCCACACATTTCTCTGCTTTCATAAATCCTGACTTTCCAGTTTGACGTTTCACGTTTGTCTCTCCGTCTCTTCCCTGCACACACAGTTTGGACTTACACGCACGCACGCACGCACACACATGCATGCTGTTGCGCTGCACGCATTCATGCATTCATTCGTGCATGCATTCATGTGTTCACACGAGTGGGATACTGCAGACTGTTGTGTGCACACTCAGGTGCCCCGTGCACGCACACACACGCGCGCGCACACAAACGCTCGTGCCAAACGGTTGCACAAGAAACTGCCATACATGAACCAATCGTTAATGCATGCAGGTTGTGTGTTTTGTGCAGCTCTGTTAATGGATTTAACGAATGGCCCATTGCTTCTCCCCTCCATGGGGTTCGATGAAGCTCTCTATTCACGTCGAGGGCTTCCAGTCCTGGGTAAAAGTGTAATTGGTGAACCACAGGGCTCCATTTTAGGACCAACATTGATTGCATTGTATATTGGTTGGATGCTGGTATCATAAACAACCCATGGTCATCTACTGTAGAGTATCTGCCATATCGATGATAGCATTGGTGTCCAATCCAATCCAATCCAAATGTATTTATAAAGCACATTTAAAAACAACAATAGCTGACCAAGGTTCTATACAATCGGGAGTAGCACAAACCATAAAACAACCCAATAAAACACCAAAAACAGTTTAAAAAACAGAAGAACAATATAATAATAAAAGCGGTAAGACCATAAGAAAATGAAAAGCAACACTGAGTTAAAAACCAAGGAATAGAGATGTGTTTTGAGACGGGCTTTAAAAACAGGCAGTGTAGGGGCCAGTCTAAAATGAAGGTAACTTGTTCCCCTGTGCTTTAACCTCAACCTTGGTATCAATATAACCCTGGCAATAGCAATATACTCTATACGTGTGCGTCTCTGAGCTCACCTAGTGTTTACTGCTGGTGATTGTCTCCATCAGAATGAACGTTGGCTGTCGCTGTGAGTGGGAGGCAGTATGGCCTTGTGTTTGCGTACAAAGCATTAACCTGTGAACCGCTTGCATCGCTTAATACAGGGAACAACACAGTACCACATTCCCTCATCGGAAACCCCTTAATAAGCCCTTATTGGGGGCAGGATGGTCTAGTGGTCTGGACTCCCAGCCGGAAGGTCGTGGGTTCTATCCCCGGAGTTGGCCTACCTGTAAGCATCCTTGAGCAAGATGCCTAACCCCCACCTGCTCCATGTAATAGCAGCATGAAATTGTGAGTAGCTTTGCTTTAGCGTCTGCTAAACGACCTCATTGTAAGTCCACGCTAAACCCTGCAGACACAATGAGATATACATATATACATTAAAAGCAGTGAACAGGGACTGTGGTCCCTATGATGTTCAGGGCCTGATTCATAAGCCTCTGGCTGGAGTGGTGTTACGCTCCATATCAATGCAATGGTTTATTAAACTAAAGTTGTATTAGATGTTATGGACATGTATCAGCCAGGTAAATAAACGTTAAAGGCTAACTTCTCCACGTAATAAAAGAAGGAGGTTTGTAGTGAAGCATTCTTGTTTACTGCAGTTTGCTGTACCTATTGCTTTACTAACATACAGTACTATGGACAGGGCCTATGCACTGTAGAGTACAGGGGTTAGCACCACCCTCACAGATAGGGCATGGATCCATGTGACAAATCAGGTCCAACCAGTCACAGACAACACGTTTCAAAATTGCTCCATTAGAGCTGTTATGAAAGCTCTTAAGAAGGCATAATAAAAGTCTGCACCTGTCTGAGGTTTAGCAGTTCACCAGTTTGTTTGGGTAACCCGGTGTGGTAATTTCCAGCGAAGGTAACGCTGTGCTGGAAACATATCTTAGTAAAACCAACACGGGTTATGTAATTTGACCCTGTTTTTGTCAGAGCCAATAGAAAAGCTGGATAGATAAACAGCCTTCTCTGTATTGATGTGTTCCTGGTTCACCCTGAGACACAAACATTTACACACATGTATTGTTAATGAAGCGTACGCCTGAGTCAGACCTCAGCGACCTATTGGGTAACACGCCTCTCTCTCTCTCTCTCTCTCTCTCTCTCTCTCTCTGTGTGTGTGTGTGTGTGTGTCATAGCTTACATCTACCTTGGCCAGACGGGCTGGTGCCAGAGGCTCATAAAACAATCAGAGGGAGGCCATATACACCACTGTCTATCAGACAGCTAACAGAGCAGGCTAACAGAGCAAGCTAACAGAGCAGGCTAACAGAGCAAGCTAATAGAGCAGGCTAACAGAGCAGGCTAACAGAGCAAGCTAACAGAGCAAGCTAACAGAACAGGCAAACATCAGGCCCCGAGCCCCCAGGCTGCCACAGAGGGTCGCCTGCCCCGAATGCACGCACGCACACATTAGCATTAGCTTAGCATTAGCATTAGCATACCCTGGCCACAATATATAAATACAAAAATACTGGACTGGGTTGCTTGTAAGTTCATTCGTTAGTTCATTTAAAGATATACAGTATTTAATATATAAGATATATTTGGTTATGTGATCACATTTGTGCTTAAAGTTATTTGCCAAAGAACATAATTATCTTGCTTTAATAAACGTACATTTCCTTCATCCGTGGGCCAAGACCTTCCAGTGGATTAGTTTCAATACCTGCTCCATGTAATAGCGCCATGTATTACCTGCTCCATGTAATAGCACCATGTAATACCTGCTCCATTTAATAGCACAATGTAATACCTGCTCCATGTAATAGCACCATGTAATATCTGCTCCATGTAATAGCGCCATGTAATACCTGCTCCATGTAATACCTGCTCCATGTAATAGCACATTTACATTTACATTTACATTTACAGCATTTAGCAGACGCTTTTATCCAAAGCGACTTACAATTAGTACATT
>JAOEHI010051718.1:2866-13228 GCA_025447815.1 Percopsis transmontana | reverse complement strand
ATCCTCAAACACATGAGGATGTGTTTTACCCACTAAAGGAATGTTATCCTCAAACACATGAGGATGTGTTTTACCCACTAAAGGAATGTTATCCTCAAACACATGAGGATGTGTTTTACCCATTAAAGGAATGTTATCCTCAAACACATGAGGGTGTGTTTTACCCATTAAATACATTACTTGCATTTTAATTTGATGGCTTCCTCTCTTTTTTGTTAAGTAGTGTAAAAAAGGGTAATCATTATTTTAAAAAATAAATAAATAGTCACAATTCATTCACAACGAGAATAATAAATCATCTTGTTCATTTCATTTGATTAATTATGTATATTTTAGACATGTTACAACCGCCCCTGTACACTGGGACGGTTGTAACAATGGAGTGACTGCATTTAAATCAATTTTGCAACGTGTACATATTTCATAAAACCACTTTATTACATTGTTTCAGTAGTTGACACGTTGAAGTTCATAACATAGCAAATTGGCTATTCCAGTGTAAATGGTTTTTGATTTATTGGGGAAATTGCAAAAAGTGTTACAACTGTCCCTGGTCTCCCTCCTTTTTTGTGTGTGGCAAAGACAGCTTCCTCAATTTAGGCAGGCAAAGGCAAATCGATTTGGCGATTAAGCAGATTCTGTGTTTGGAGGTGGGAAGTCGGGAGTGGAAAAATCACAGACAGCTTCCGTGCATTCGAGATGGTGTAGAGTTGGGACTTGGAAATCGGTAAAACATGCACGCTGATGCTTCACTTGTTGCACAACCTACCAGCATCGCGAACTATTGGCAATCCTTCACTGAGTTGTTTCTAACCTTGTTGATAGGGACTGTTAACGTTCAAACCGGCAATAACTACATAACAATGACATATTTCGGTGTTATAGCTTTACATATTCCGACCGGTCCCGACATATAATCGAACGCAGCATGATTCCAAATAACAGAAACTGCGAAAACTACAGTAGGCTACTAGTCACGAACATATGAGGGTTGGAAGTTTTACAAATTGTTTGATTAAAATTGGGTTGATAAATTGTCATGTGAATTTGTTGATAAAAGTGTATTTGTTATAAATATTTTAATTTTAATTTTCAGTTTATTAAATTGTTGTTGGTTTGATTAATTATGCGCTTGACTTTTTCATTCCATGCCATCATTTTTTTAAGGCAGAATTTATAATTTTCATCAAAGCTGTTTGGCCGAAGGTTGAAAGTTACTGTTTTTTTAACTGTATAAAATCCAAAAAGCTACTTTGCACTACATTACCCAGACTGCAACAGATCATACTCTTTTCAATGTGTTTGTTGCCCCCTCTGTTGCTAGCGTTATATTCTGGAGGGCAGGCTGAAGTAGGTTAAATTTTATTTATGATGACTATCGTGTTTTCTGAAAACATATTTAGTGCATATTCAGTTTTTATTTTAAGAAACCCGTTTGGGTTTCTTAATATTAGTAGTTTGTCCTGGCTAATGCATTTCAAAGCACACGAGGTGATATTTGAGATCGAGAAAGTTACCTGCATTCAGATATCTCTTCTATTAATTAATTGATACCGATTTTTCTCTCTCTCTCTCTGCCTGTCAATTCGACGATGTTTCTTTTTCTTACAGATACCCTACACTTTTACGTCCAGCAAACAAACACTATGGTTAGGCTATAACGTTAGCCCTCCTACGGTACTTAACGTTAGATTTTCTTGTGAAATTGCAAGAAATTGTCGAGAGGCAGCAGCAGTAGCATCCAGTATGCGAAGACCAGTGCGCAAGCCTTTCATGTAGCCCAATCGAGTAGAAAACGGTTGAGAAAATACAATACAACTCGAAACGTTATGGTACTGTAACGTTAACGTTTCGAGTAGAGAAAAGTGGGGCCCCTAGGGCTATAACTATAAATGTGAACCAGTTGGCTGACAGTAAAGTGGCTTTACCTGCTCA
This sequence comes from Percopsis transmontana, assembly GCA_025447815.1. Lineage (NCBI taxonomy): Eukaryota > Metazoa > Chordata > Actinopteri > Percopsiformes > Percopsidae > Percopsis > Percopsis transmontana. Next base: position 11,293 of record JAOEHI010051718.1, on the reverse strand, counting down.
ACGTCTCCAAACGATTCAGAGTCTGTTTGTGCTGGGCCGAGAGTCTGCTGTCTGGTTATGCAGTGTTCAACGTAAAAAAACCACAACTAGTTACACCCACGGATGTATTGTAAGACACCGGGGAAGGTCACTGTCGCGGCTTCTGCTGATCTTAAAACACTAGGTCTCCATGACTACCAGTTGGTGAGGGTGGCGGTCGTGCTTTCAGGCCTGTTCGCTACACTGCCACAAATCGGCCAGCAGGTGGCGGTCGATAGTTAAAAAGAATGTGGGTACATCTTATCTGTATGTTACATTTTTTTTTTTTACAGAGCTGCAATAGTCATTTGAGTTATTATTATTATTGAATGATTATTGTATTGCCACATTCATATGACATGGGTCACATGTCACATGTCTGTCCTGAACAGGAAATGAACTGAGATAGAAGAGGAAGACACGCTAGGACTTGTTTACACACACACACTCCCTCCCTCTCTCTCTCTCTCTCTCTCTCTCTCTCTCTCTCTCTCTCTCTCACCTGCAGGAACCCTAGCATTCTCTCTGTCTCTCTATCTCTCTCTCTCTCTCTCTCTCTCGCCCTCTCTCTCTTACTGTCTTTTCCTCCACCCACTCCTTGACTGCCTGCCTGATCCCAGGGCAGTGTGTGTGTGTTTTACTGTGAATGTGTGAGAGAGAGAAAGAGAGAGGAACCTGTTTTTGTGATTTAGGACTCGCCCCTGTTGGAACAGAAAGAAACAGCAGGACAGACAGAGACAGACTGGGGAGAGAAAAGATGGTCGCAGGTAAAACTAATTAACTTTCTTGAATCCTGATCCTGTCTACTGTCTGTTAAGACAGTCAAATATCTGTACTGTACATACTGGGCCTTAACCGGAGCCTTGCATGTGAGGGCACCTCTTTCAAGTTTTCCATATTGACGTTTTTGTGTGTGGTGTGTTTTGCGCTTGCCTGTATGAAGCGGTTTGTGAGTGTTTAGTGTCTCTGCCTGTCGCAACACGACACCACCACCCACCCCCCTGTCCTCATTCCTGGTCAGGTGGAGACATAAGGTTTTACGAGCGTGTGTTTTCCGTGTTTTAGACATGTTATGGTTAAGCTAAAGGCGTAAACATTGTTCATGTGAACACAATGATAGTTTTTTGAACTCTGAATGTTGAATGCTGAAAATAAGCCAAGTTAATCTGAACCAGTAGTTCCAACCAACAGTTACATCAGCATCACCTGCAAGTCTCCAGGTGATTGTTTAGGCTCTTCTTGCTAAACTTTGTTAACACATATTAGCTCAGTGTAATTGGTCTGTGATGGTTGTGATTAGTTGTGGAACTTCGCCACAGTTGCGCGAGCTCAGTGAGATGGAATATCCCCACTGATGGTGTGTGGTGATAAGCAGAGGAACACAGACGGTGTTTACATTCCAAATAATAGTGGAATGTGACAATATTCAAAATATGAAATGGGTCATGTGCATGCAAACATATTATCTGCATATTTCTGATAAAGGCCTTATTTAGAATAAGGAATATGGGATATGCAGCACATTTGGAATATGGTATATTTTAGGTTAAGGGGAAGTAACTGTAATATGTGCGCATGTAAACATATTTACTGCATCTTTTTCCTGACTCACGGTGATCTAACAAAGGCACAACCTTCAGTTGGTAGATCTTCAGCATTACCACATGACCAGTCATTTTACAATTGCACTTTGTAACTATAAGGTACGTAATTTAGTAAGGACCAAAAATGCTAACATATTTTTTAAATCTTTAACAAAAATCTTGTAATAACGTTTAAAACTATGTTGCCAACCATGTATGAGAATAGATCTATTGTAAAACAATTATTACCATGTATAAATGTATTATGTTCCATTGCCACATACTACTCTATTGACATTAAACTATCGATGCTAGGACTATACCTGAATTTTATCAGATAGACTTTACTAAACCATTACCATGTAGTCATTATAGTTTCCACAGTTATAATATATAAATATAGAGCACAGTATAATACACAGACAGTAGGTTGTTACTATACCGTACTTTATACTATGTAAGAATTTTTATACTCTATACTTCCAGAAGTGAACAGGGATCTTAAATGTCCTGTGTCTTTAAACCTGGACCATGCTCCCTTCCTGGTTTAATGATTGACAGCTCATTCCATCTAGGGCTGGGCTTGTGTTTTGTGGTTTATGATAGCAGTGTGTGTATGTTTTGGTGCACTATAGGACAACATTCCAGCCTGCTTTGGGCTGGGAGCAGTGGAGGGAGAGAGAGAGATTGAGAGGGATGGGGGGAGGGAGTGTCCTATGTTTGGCAACACATTCCAGCAATCCCATACTTTAAATATAGACACACTCCCGCACACACACACACACACACACACACACACACATGCTCACCTTAGCCAGGTACTGTAGGTGTGGTCTTACTGTTACCAGGGCAATAGAAACCTGACCTCACCCTGACCTAGTTGTAGTAGTGTGTGTGTGTGTGTGTGTGTGTGTGTGTGTGATAGTGTGTGCACGCGCGTGCGTGTGCCTGCATGGATGCATGTGTGTGTGTGTGTGTGTGTGTGGGGGGGATAGATCCACTCGTCACTTTTTGAACCAAGTCAAATCCTTGTTTAGCAGAGAAGCAGACACTGGCGGAATGCACCAGCAGACCCTCAGTCAGAACACCAGAGCTCTGGTGTGATTAGCAGGGTGTCAACACAAGGGAGGGCTAGCAGGAAGCAGAGACTCTCTTCACCTGGAAGCTTCCTTGAAAGCTCCAGAGCGCTGTGGTCGTAGGGAGACGTGTCGGGCTGAAGCTCTGCTGGGAGGTGCTGGTTATTCCAAGGCCCTCCTATTGTTCCTTCACAAAGACAGGAAACCCAACCACAGGAAACTGGTCCTGTGTGTGTGTGTGGAGAGAGAGAGAGAGACACAGTGTGTTTGTGTATGTGTGTGTAGAGTATGTTTATGTTTATGTGTGTGTGTGTGTATACAGTATGTAGAGCGAGCGTGTATTTGTACAGTAAGGGTCTATATGGAGTACAGAACTCCAGTTGTCCTGGGCTAGACTGAAGTGCTCTGGAAATATTCTCCAACACCATTAAGCTAATGAGACATTTGACAGTGCAGTTGTGATTGTTCCCCTGGCCCAGCCTGCAGAGACCAGACAGATATATTTGGATGGTAAGAGGGTCTGTCCCTCTCTTTCTCTCTTTCTCTCTCTCTCTCTCTCTCACACACACACACACACACACACACACACTAGGGGAGGTTTGTGTATATAATATACAGAGCCACACGAAGACACTGTGGCTCTGTATCTTTAATTCACTTCATTGAGTATTACTGAACGTGTGTGTGTGTGTGTGTGTGTGTGTGTGTGTGTGTGTGTGTGTGTCACGTACTCCATGAAGCACACTCACTTGCCCTCTGACTCATATGAGTAAAGCCTGAATGACTTGTTAGACAGACAGACGGACGGACGGACGAAACCCGTAGCCTTGCTGCCAGTCTCTCTAAGATACCTTTTGGGTGTTAAACCATTAAAAATGTACAAAATAAAGTACGTAATCACACTATTAAAATAGAAACGTTACCTTTGCCCATGTCTGTCTTAGGTTTGAAGTTGCAGTGAACTTGCGCGGCAAAAAATAGGGGGTAAGCGTCCAAGAGGCTATGGGAATTTAAATAGCTTTTGTATCCACATTCTTTATTGTAGGCCTACCTGTTTGCAAAGCTATTATATCGGGTATAATATGTTTCACAGTATGTGTTTTATAACATGCTATTCTGAAACATTGGCTGACCCAAGGTTAGCTCTCCAAGATGTGTGCTTGGAGCATTGTTTGTAATTAGTCACGCAGCCCATTACAGTCACCTGATCAAGGAGTTACCTAGTTACAGTCACCTGATCACCTACCACTAGCCTCTGCGACGGCTGCTTTCTCTGTGTCTTATATCTGGGAAGACTGAACTGACACAAGTAACACAGAAATACTGAATAATAATTTTTTAAATAATAATAATAATATATGTATATTATTACATGGCGATGTCATTATTGACTCCTGTTGACATTTGGTTAATCTTTAAAAAGTCTAGAGAAACGGGAGTGCCAGTTAAGTTAGCAAGCTAATGATTGTCTCCACTTAGTTGCCTATTACATACGGCTGTTTGCTAACTATTTACCACTGTACCACCATATCACCACATGGGGCCTAACAATTGCCCTTATCCGTGGTATAGTTACTTTTATGCATGTCCTCTTGTGGATTATTGCTATATTTGTCTGAATCAATCTCGTATATTTCTTCTGTTTAGGATGGCTGCTGATCGCGTCTGACCTCTGACCCCTCAGCTTCGGATCCACGAGGGGGTGGGGCCTGCTGAGGCCCGGGGGTCATAGCCGTAACCATGACCTCCCTGCTCAGTGGGGGTAACGTTATCTTTTCCTTTCCATTGTGGTTGTACGGAGTATGGGGCGGCCTATGGGCTACTGCTGGTTTAAGAGTAAAGAGAGTAAATGAAATGTTCATGAAATTATAAATGATCTAATGATGGTCTAATATTGAGTTAAAAAAAACAACAACTCAATATTGACATGATGCCATAGTCTCACAGATTTGTGTTGTGATTTGGCAGGGATGGGCCTGGTGCTAGTGGAGTTTGAATACCAGTATGAAGGAAAGGATGGAGCTCTGGTCTCCATCAAACCCAACGAGCGTTACATCCTGCTCGCCAAGACCAATGACCACTGGTGGCAGGTCCGTCGTGACGACCAGGCCAGGCCCATCTACATCCCCGCCAAGTACGTCAAAGAGCTTCCCCTCGAGCTGCCCTCGCCGCTGAACCTCGGGCCCCTCGGGCCCCCGGCCCCGCACTCCCGGGCCAGGACCTCCGAGCGGGACGACTCCGCCGGCGCCAGGAACAAGCCGAGCAACGAGGTGACGATTCGGCTGCGCTCGGACCGCTGCAGCTACCGGAAGAAAGAGAACCGCATGTCCACGTTCGGCGTTCCCCTGGAGCTCCACGACTCGCTGTCGGCTGATGCGCTGGTGGCGTTTAAGCACGTAATCACTCCCCCAGACACTGGGACCACTGCTGCGACCAGTGGGCCTGCTAATGGGGCCTATGGGGCCCTAGCCAGGAAGAGGCCCAGCCTTGTGAAGGCCCCGATTGGTGCTGAAGACCTGGGTGTGTCCGTCAAACCGCGGGTCCCCAGCTTCAGTCCCGCCGACCCCCTCATCACCCCCCCACGCCCCCAGGCTCATCTCATCCATGTAGAAACACCCACCGTCCCCCCGGTTATACCCAGAATCCAGGTAGACACGCCTCCGGTCCCAGAACCCGTCCCCGCTCTCCGGGAGCCTCCGGGAAAGCATGGCAAGGAGGAGGGGCCAGGGAGCCAGGGCGGGGGGCCAAAGGAGGAAGAGGAGGGGCTAGAGGAGGAGTCCAGCGTGGAAGAGCTAATAGAGGAAGAGGATGTCTCTAAGGAGGAAGATGGGAACCACATCTATGAGTCCATTCAAGACCTCAACCTCGACCTGGACTTTCTGATTGGACCTTCACTTACCAAAGCACCCACAGAGGTAAACCTCTTGTGTGTGCATGTGTGCTAAAATGTAGGCCTGTCAGAGGGTCATGATGATGATGATGTCATGGCAGGATGTGATGATGTCATGGCAGGATGTAGCTGACAGGAAACAGGAAGAATGACAAACAGCTGTGACTCTATTATGCCCCGTTTCATCTGTTCCATGCTGCCCAATACAACCACAGTGCACTCAGTTAGTGGTTAGGTGTGTTACTGAATGGAGACGTAAGGTTAGGACTAGGAAAGGTCCTATAACGTAGTATAATGACAGTATAACAGCAGCAGTAGTTCTGACAGTAGTTGTAGACTGAATGGAGACATGAGGTTTGTAGAATGGAGTTTGAGGATTTGGATTCTGCAAAGTCCAGATTTGTGTCCAGATTTTGACGATCTGTCTGTTTAACGAGGGCTGGGCAACAGGGCTAAAAACATTGGCACAATATATTTTTTTCACATTGATCAATATCAGTAATTATTACAATATGCATTTTATTCATTTACGGTTGATTATGTTTAAGATTTAGGAATACGAACAAGGTTTAAAATCCTTCCTTGGTTAGTGCAGAAGGCCTCCAAACTGTGAGAACAATCCAGTTGGATTCTGATAGCTTGGTAAGTTATTGAGCTAGCATGCTGTTTGCTGTATTACTGAAGAACAAAGGAAATGTAGAGGCCGGGGGCATTGCAGTTTTGCTAATGTGTCCTTGGCAGTAGTTTCTCAACTGCCATCAGATCATCAGACATCACATCTTAGCTACATAACTGTTATTTATCTTTTTAAATTCAGTTTAACCAGATAGCCAACATAATGTTAGATTATAAACCTTTGTCTTTGCGTTTTCGCTAGCACTACACACTGTAGAGGCATGTTATTGATGGTCTCTCTCTGGTGTAGAGAAACGTTGCTAATCATCTTATACTGTAAAAAGTTGTGTCTTTCTGACACACTTCTCTCCAGTTGCATGCTAGGATAATATTACTTCTCTCTCCAGGATGTGAAAATAGCTGGCTCTGATATTCCCATCCACGCCAACATCACGGACACAAAGAAGAGTTCATTTTCCCAGCCTGCTGACCCCGCCCCCACCGCAGACTCCGCCTCCATCCCAGCTGTCTCCCCGCCTTCTTGCACAGGCTCCCCGAACCCCTCGCTAAGCCGCACCCCCGCCTCATCCGTATCCTCCTCTGGGATGATAAGCCCTACCTCCCCGCTCAGCCCCCTAGACGGGTGGCAGGTGGGTGGAACTTTCCCTCTATTGAACTAATTAACTTTATTTTAACTCATTAAGTTCATCTGATTAGATTGACTGATTCTACCTGTCTGTCTATTGTTTTCCATTCCGAAATGGAATGGGCTCAATCAAACTGTTGAAGTTCAAGACTGCAGCTTTAAATATTCTTCTGCCTTGATTCTTGTGAGTAGAATGTGCTTTCTACTTTGTGGTCCAGGCCCATACAGACAAGGAGAGCAAGAAAGTCTTCTACTACAATTCTGTGACGAGACAGACCACTTGGTCCGACCCTCACTCCCCACCGCCTCCCCTGCCTGGGGAAATGGACTGGCCCTCCCCCTCTGCTGCCCTCTCCTCTGGCTCCCCACAGGTGGATATCGCACTGTACCTCATTGTTTAGCTCATAGTCATCTTTATGCTGTAAATATCGCATGTCCTGTCACGTTTTCACGTTCTCTAGTTCTCATCTCACGTTCTCACGTTCTCATCTCACGTTCTCACGTTCTCATCTCACGTTCACATGTTCTCATCTCACGTTCTCACGTTCTCACGTTCTCATCTCACGTTCACATGTTCTCATCTCACGTTCTCACGTTCTCATCTCACGTTCTCACGTTCTCACATTCTCATCTCACGTTCTCACGTTCTCATCTCACGTTCTCATGTTCTCATCTCACGTTCTCACGTTCTCATCTCACGTTCTCACATTCTCACATTCTCACATTCTCATCTCACGTTCTCATGTTCTCATCTCACATTCTCACGTTCTCATCTCACGTTCTCACGTTCTCATCTCACATTCTCACGTTCTCACGTTCTCACATTCTCATCTCACGTTCTCACGTTCTCATCTCACATTCTCACGTTCTTATCTCACGTTTTCACAGTCATTCTCAATCGGATTCAGAAGCACTGAGAATGACTGTGAGGAAAAGATTGAGATTGAGAGATTGAGAGACAATTTGAGAGACAGATTGAGAGACAGATTGAGAGACAGATTGAGAGATTGTTGTTTCTCAGATTGAGAGACAACAGCCAATACCTTATTGCTGATAGCCCTCATACCTTCATTCATTATGTTGTAGTGGGGTTGTCTGGTGCACAGAAAGAAACTTTCACTCTTTTCAGGTGTCACTTTCTTTTCTTCTGTCTCTTTCTTGTCTAACCCTAATCTGTATCTTCACACTACAAAATGAGTCCCAACGCTGTACAGAAGATGTTTCAAAGTAATGCAGTTCTACTTCGCCAATCAAACTAGTACTAGTACAGCTAGTACTGCCTCTTCCAATCAAAATCTCCACAAATATCATACATGCATTCGATTTTGTCCAGTCTTGTCTAGAAGATATTTTAGAGGAGCTGTTTCCTCTTTCTATTGACTGGAGTCATGTGACCAGAACTGTATGGAAAATATACCAACTTCTACCTCATAATCCTCCTGGCATTATACATGCCTACCTACTGTACTGTTCACCATGCCGTCTTATCTATGGGTTTTTAACATGTTTCATGTTGGAAATGGTAAATGGACTGCATTTATATAGCGCTTATTCGTACCAAACAGGCCACCCAGAGCGCTGCACATTGCCTCACATCCA
>JAOEHI010051717.1:0-18087 GCA_025447815.1 Percopsis transmontana | reverse complement strand
AATATTCAAAAACATCACCAGCCAATGCAAATGTGACTCTAAATTTTACTTTCATGCTTTCAGTCTCTACTTAGACCTGTCTCTCATTAGGATTGTCACTTTGACTGTGACAGGGTCACTTTCAACAAACTATTTTTATCTTGCATACTTTTATTTTGGCTTGCACATTATTTATTTTGTGGTCTGAACTGAACAGTAGCTTATGTCTGGGTGATGTACCTTTCCTGTGCTGTACGTGTTAATAAATTGTGTCAATATTTGCTTTTATTTGTTTACCTTTCATGGAAATTCAAGATGACTGGAGTTTACTCTAATGGGTGACTCCACACTCAGTCAGGCACTCTGTGCGTATTGTCCTACAGTCAAAAACACTACCCAGCTGAAAAAAACATTAGGGACTGCCTTCTGTCTGACCCCGGTCTTATCTGTGTGTGTTTCTGCAGTGTATGGGCAGTTTGCTGAGTATTTACAGTGAGGCAGGGGATTATGACAGTGTTGAAGTTAGCGGGGAAATCGTCTTTTCTCTCAGCTATGACGAGCACACCCAGAGCCTTCAAGCCTTCATAAAGGAGTGCCACGGGCTGGCTTATGGGGATGCATCTCGGAAAAGTTCCAATCCGTAAGTATTACGGACTTTATTGCATGTTTTCTTCACATCTGGCCTTCACACTTCAGCTTCTAAAAGCACACAAGCTGACATGTTGGGTCTGACTCTAAGGAAAATCTTTGTTGACTTGATAAAGGTTGCCATATTTACAAAGCCTTACAAATGACCTCCCAGTGGCGGTTCCTTGTGTTTCACAGGAAAAACGTCAGATATTTATGTATCTGACACGTGGATGTTAGTGTGAGATGTTTTTCCTTCTCGTCAAGATGGAGGAACAGGTTTGACATGGTTGGTTGTTTGATTTCCAGGTATGTCAAATGTTACCTCCTCCCAGACCATTCTCGCCAGAGCAAACGGAAGACCACCATCAAGAGGAATACAGTCAGCCCTATCTACAGAGAGACATTAAAGGTGAGCCTATGACTGCACTCAATGGCAATGTCTCTGATTACTCGCCCTGCTTCATGCCTGATGCCAACACGGGCCACACCTACAGAGACCTTTTAAGTTTATTATTTTACATTTAGACTTTTTAGATTCGAAAAGCTGCTTGACATATATTGATTTCTTACCTTTTTAGAATGTACAGAATCACTGATCATAGTAGCCAAACAAAGCTGAAGAATAGAAATCTACCTGAATGAATACATTCATTTGTATAAAAAAAATGAGCCACAATTGCCCCTGTGGTTGAAATCAGCACTACAAAATCAATGTGTTTTTTTATTTTAAAATGCAGACAGTGCAAGCCTCTCGCACTCCTCTCTCCTCCAGGATTAGTACTTTAATTTTCCCCCCTCCATGCTCTGGTATTCATTCCACTTCACTGAACACAATCCCTCCCCTCCGCCTCTGTCCTCCAGTATGACATCAGCCGTTCCCAGCTAGACACCCGCTCCCTATTGTTTGCTGTCTGGCACCATGGTCGCATTAGTCGGAATGCCTTTCTGGGAGAGGTGGAGATCCCCTTGGACTGCCGGGACTTGGACTCTCCACAGGAGGAGTGTGTGGCTCTTATGGGGAAGGTATGTCTTGGACAAAATGTATTTAAACATCAACTGTTATTTATTTAGATTTGATCATATGAATATGGGTTTGTGATTCTATATAGGCTGCCAGTCCTGTGGAGGCCTCTGTCTTTGCTCAGTACAAAGGCGAGTTGGTTATATCCTTGAAATACGTCACACCTAAGCCACTAACAACTGACAAGGTCAAAAACAAGACTATTTTAAGAGGTGGGTAGTGCACAAATACTCCCTTCAGGTTTATATACCTATTTTTATTTTTTTTTTATAATTTATATTTAATTGACTCCACCCAGGCAAGAAGGCGAAGCCGGAGGAAGGAGGAGAGTTGCATGTCCTCATTAAAGAGGCTAAGAGTCTGGTGGCGATGAAAGCAGGCGGCACATCGGATTCCTTTGTAAAAGGGTTCGTCGTCACGCAAATCCACCTGGCGTCACTGTTCTACTCGTGGGGCCCACGAGTGGAACTGAAACTGTTCATTTTTATTTTACTGCAGGTATTTGTTGCCTGCCAAAACCTCAAAGAGAAAGACTCCGGTCGTGAGTAAGAACGTGAACCCTCATTATGACCACACGTTTGTGTACAAAGACCTGAGCCTGGAGCAGCTGAAGGGGATGTGTCTCGAGCTGACCGTGTGGGATCGAGAGGTCATGGCTAGCAATGAGTTCCTTGGAGGGGTTCGCCTCAGTGCTGGCACAGGTGGGACACTGTGGGGAGGTCATTCACAACCTGGATGGGATGAATGTGTTGTCTGCTTATTCATAGACTTGCCTATGACCGCCAACTGGTAGTTTTTGACACTTTCTAGTGTCTTCAGTATAAGGAAGGGTGAACTGTAGGAAGGGTGAACATAGTAGGAAGCACCAAAGCGGGATCTTTGTTAAACCCTTGATACTTCAGCTTCCCTACTACTATATTAGATACTCGGGCTGATGTTCGGTAGAACATAATCCATTGGTTTGGGGACTGGAAACCGATACGTGTTTTTTTTTTTTTTTTTTAAACCAGTAGACACGGTGATACATTGTAGATGCATTAAAAGTTTTTGTGGTTTAGGGGGAAAAAGAGCAGTTGCCCTTTAACTAGTATTTGCCTCCTATCCGTTTTCATATTATTGAATCTTTCCATTTGTTTTGTAATCAAAATTAGCTAATGGTTTAAAAGGCTTAAAAATGTCGATTCATTTTGCAACTGTTGTGCAGGCATCCTGAGAGTTGGAAAGCAAGATGTGGAAATGGACTCTGTTGGAGAGGAGGTGAGTCTCTGGCAGAAAATGATGCAGTATCCTGACTCATGGGCAGAGGGCGCTCTTCCTCTGCGCTCCTCAATGGGTAAGGCAAAGGGCAAATGAGGACACCGCCGCTGACTGCAACTGCTGTGGGGTTTGAGAGAATGTTGAAATGTCTCACAAGCTGCTCAAACCTGAAAGGGTTTATTTGCACTCATTTGGCTTGTTGAACACTGAACATTTGAGGGCCAAAGTGTTGAGATCCAGCAAATATGACTTGGAAGTTTGTTGAGCCTCTTCAGAAAATGTCAGTTGGTTGTCATAGGTTCATAGGACTGCTGCAGTCTGATGGAAGCTTTGGAAGTTTATTAACACCGTCACTGTACCTCCATGTCAACACACGGCGAGGTTTTAAAAGTGTAATTTCTTTTAAATATTTAAATTGATATATTTTTACAATTCAAATTGCATGCAGCACTTTTAAAAATAAGATTTCACCCCTTTCTCTTTATTACATAGTTTAATTATAGTGTAATTAATTATTCATTCATTATACACTGATTGATACTTGAAAGTATCAATGTGTTGTATGTAATACAAAACAAATTCTGCTTAGTTTAGTCTATCAGCCAGTGATCCATTGCGGTTACAGTTGGTATATGTAATAATATTTTAATAATTTTTGTCTTATTACTACACTTTTAAAATCTAATTTAAGTATAATCAGGTTAAATATTGTATTATATATATATATATCCTGTTTGCGCAATAAAATGACAAACTGAAAATCTTTTCAATGCCTTGACTGCTGGATCCTTTCCCATGTGGAGGATTGTGTGTCTGTGCTCATCTTCAGTTTGTGATACTGATCAGTTTATCCCTGTGTCAGCCAGAGGGGTAGTATTGGCTAATATCTTATTCACAGTAGTCTCTGTGGAGTTCCAGTCTCTCTCGTGCCTCCTCGTCCAGCAGGACGTCGTCAATATAGGAGAAAAGCTCCTCTGAGGTGACTGTGGTGATGAACCTCTCTCTGTCCACACCGTTTTCATCCAGCAGAACCATGCTGAAGTATGACCTGGAGATCCTGAAGGCTTGCCTGAACAACACCACAACAACACCACCGTACGATAAGAACCTGCTTTAAGTGTAGTTGAATGAACTACATTACTGAGAGGGGTCTTTGTTTGATAACAAACAAAGGTAGAAATCTGCTCGACTGTTACCTCAGACCCTCGATAACTTCAGAGCCCAGCTGTCTCTCTTTTATACGTCCCGTCTCCCGAGGTGGGGAACCCAGGAGCTCGATAACTGTCACTTGTCGCAGGTCCATGCCACAGTCTGATTTCTAAAGAGGAACAACGAGGATAACCTTCGACGAAGACGTTGTATAACTGATGGACTCAAACTTAAGTGTGCAATGTCCCATCCACTTCAGCAGAAGTACTGGGCTCACCTGTAGCATAATGTTCTGCATCTTGTAGTCGTGGTCAGCTATGTCTGGTGCAGACACAATCAATAGCCTCCTCTTCTCATAGAACTGATCCAGGAGGGCAGAGGCTGTCTTCACATCGGAGTTAAACTCCAATGCTACGTGAACGCACAAGAAGCTCAGGGCCTTCGTGGCTTCTGATTTATTTTGCTGCATTTATAACACGTTGTATGTGCTGCAATGTCCGTGTATATACTCACGGACACACTCGGCAGGGGATTCGTCCCAGCTGCGGTTGGACTGGCACACACGGCTAGAGGTCCCTCTCCTTTCAAGGCCACTATCGCAGAGGTACTCGCACACTGCACCGTAGTTATTCCCGTCAGAGCTGCAGGTCAGGTAGCCGTGCAGTGGTGCTTTTAATTCTGGACATCGTCTCACTGGAAAACAGTGTATTTCAAAACCACCAAACTATAATATAATTATAACTATATATAATAATTATAAATAGTTGTTGGAGTGATTTAAAAAATCTAATATATTCAACAGATAGTATAAATCACTCATATTTTGTTAAAATAGATGGATATCTATCTGGATATCAAAGTTTCTTACCCTCAACACGGACAAGGAATTTGCAGCCAGCCCTGTTCCTCGCCTGGTCATAAGCTTTGTATCTAATGATATGCACCCCCTCTTTAAAGGGGGTATCTGGGGCCTGGCCTACCAATATCACACTGTAGAAAGACGAAACAAAACAGACACATGTTTAATACTCTTAAGTTAATAAGGAAAGGAGGGAAAAGAGAAAGGAGTGACGTACTCGAGTGTTTTATCAGCTGTATCCGTGGCAACTGGTGGTTCCCATGTTACTCTAGCAGTTAGCTTTCCAGGCTCCGCGACCTTGACTCTGGACAGAGGGCACTTGATCTTTGGAGGATCGTAATCTTAAAAAATACAACCACCAATTAACTTCACCGCTAGGGAGAATAAGGAACAGCAGGCATGGGTTAAATATTAACACCTTCTGTTGACCGAGGTTAATTGCTGCAAGGCTTTTTCATGCAGTGAAGAAAATCCAAGAAGGGAATAACTGTGGTTTTGGATGCTGTCCAATGAACCAAATGGAAGGAAATGTGTGAGGGGGGGCGCTGATGGGTATCTTTGTTGTATTTGTGTGGGTGGGAGATGGGGCGTTTGGAGAGCTGCTCTTACGAAACATTAAAGGAAGAAAAGGAAATACCAGAGAGCCCTGCACTGCAGATGGATTGAGTTTAAGTCCATTTTACTGTGCGGAGATAAAATCTAGTTGACAATTGCTTTTCCCGCTGGTGAAAATACATTAAAACCATCTTCCAATAAAAAGAACACATTAAAGATGGCATGTACCTGAGCAAACAGGTTCAGCCCCGCTCCACCTCCCCCCAGGCAGACAGGTGCGCGAGTGGTCCCCCTCGATGCGGTAACCCAGGTCACAGGTGTAATCGCACCTGGAGTCCACCAGGAAGCCCTGGCTGCAGGTGTGCCTGCCGTGTACGATCAGGGGCAGCACGTGGCAACGCACCTCTGCAGTAGCAACACAACAGACCTAACGTTATCTAGTCCATCTAATTCACGTTTCGGAGGTTATTTGGTGTGTGTGTGTGTTCGGTTCATGCGTACGCCGACAGTGAGCGGTCCCAGACCAGCGGCGGTTTGCCAGGCACTGGATGGAGGTCTTTCCCAGCAGCTTGTATCCACGGTCGCAGGTCATCTCGCAACGGGTGCCCAGGCTGCTTCGGTAGTTCCCGCCACGCGGCGAGAAGCAGGTCACCTCGCCATTGGCCATGGTGAGGGGGTGACACCACTGCGGGTCTGGATAAAGACAAATAACACTGAAAACTGCACAGCACCAAGACCAGATATCATGTATAAGGACTAGGTTCAAAACAAATGAGAACTTGGGAGCATACAACCGATTAAAAGAATACTTCATCCATAATCATGTGTGTGTGTGAATTAATAAACCCTCACGGCCGGGAATTCTGGAAGAATTTTTTTTAGAATGTTCTGCAGCTGTAATGTATGATAAAATGGAGTTGTTTTTGGAGATCAGTATATTTATTTTGATCCCCTATCAACAAAGTACAACATTTTTTCTTCCAGCATTCCATGCATTGAGGATATACTCATTGATAATTATTGTTTTTGGTTGAAGAATTCCTTTAAAGATTATACATACTGTACATTCACTCAATGTTTAAACTGTGCGTGCTGTGTTCTTCCACATACTGCTATAGTCAAGCCTGGGAATGTAGTCTTCCTCCTCATTGTAGCTGCTGTATGTGGCCACAGAACCAGCTAAAACAACAACATATAGTCTAGTCTTAGTATACAGTACATAGTAAATCAGTAAGCAACCATTCATAAATAGCATTTTTGTGTGTAAAAGGTTTGAATGATGTGGTTAAATAAATATATATTTCAAGGTGGTTAGGGAACTGCATCATGAGTAAATAAACAGATAATGGTATGTATGAAAATGGTTGGTAAGATGGTTTTCACACAGTCTTGATTCCATTACCCCTTGAGTAACATTCCAGCCACCTGAATTTCCAATCAGTGAAGCTAACTGAAAGTCAACCGTTCTATTATTAAATGTGACCAAACCTGGTTTGTTTTACATGTTGATTTTTGTCATGTTAGACAGACTTTAAAATTAGTCCAGCCCTTTTAGGTTCCTGAAGACAACAATTTACTGTACAACTGGAACATTTTGAATTTTATGATAGAGGCCTTTTAATTATGCCAATCAGTATTTCATTACCCATGTTGAGTTTGTCTCTGTCAAATATGTGCAGGGGGATAATAGTGCTCATCTGACTCATCTGAATTCTGCACATGTAGCACAACTCTTTACAGAGCTGAATCGAAATTTCCGTACATTAAGCCACCCTCACCACCATCGTTCCTTCTCAGCATTTGTGGTTATGATCCCTTTCCCTTTGAGGTATTTGGAAATGAGTTTCCAGTCCAGCCTCCATCTCACATCAACTAGACTTTGCTAATTCTTCTCTGTTATCTGAGCCCAATAAAGTTTCTAATAATGGTAATTTTACATTTAGCACTTTGGCAGAGGGCCCCCTCTAGAGTTTTCTAGAGTTCTCTAGGTTCCAAAGATGTTGCCACTGCAGCTTATTTAATGACTTCAGTGTTACACTCAGGAACATTTCCTTAGACTAACATTTCCCAAGTCCCCTGGACAGTAAAATTAAATGGAGAGGAAACGAACACATATTTGTGACGCTCCCCCTTAAAAGGTTGCAGTAAAGGTAAGTATGACATCAGCCAAGCCTGCACATAGTATGTGTTGAGATTTTCACCTATATGTTTAATTACATACAGCCAAAACCACTGAGATACTGAGATACTTCCTAGAGGCATAATATAGACTCTGACACATCACATAAACCAGACTTCCCACAGCTGACAGTTAGGTCTATGCACAAGGAAGGCTTACAAATAGGAGGTATGAGTCACACATAGGGCAAGCGTACAAAGTGTTGCTTATTTCAGTTATATTGAGAAGGATTAACCCTATGGCCTATTTAATAATTATTACCGGTACGACACTAACGTAAACTGAGAATCCTTTATTATCAGATGTGATTCGTAGTGTCAGTGTGAGTTTGGGTGGATCTTAGGTCTAGCACTGTTTTGGAGCATCAAATAATGGCTTTGCCACAGTTAGTCCATGGGGACTCAGTAATTAGCCGGTAGTGATGTGAGTGGAGCTGTAATTAAGCTAACATCTAAAAGACATTGTCTCACACACATAAAAGCACCTGAAAGCGAACACACACACACACACACACACACACAAAGAAGACCCGAGAATTTACTAGGGCCTTAACACATAAATATATTGTCTAGTATTGTTTCAACTTTTAGCCTACGCTGTAAAAATCATTGGGGTTGACAGCAGGTTCTTAACTCCGTAAGAGATGGGAGTGTTCCCTTTGTGTTCCTTCAGTCACCTCAACTATTCAGCACATCTGTATCTAGTAGCCCATATGGCACATTGAGTCTTTTCCCTGCAGAGAGGAAGTGTGCAGCATGTATAGGTTACATATGTTTGAATGACATTGTCTTCATGAAAAATTAAGCAGGAATTAAGTAACTATAAACATAGAAAGTCCTTTTAGCTGTTCTTACCTTCGTTGTCCAGACAAAGTATCTCACCTGTAAAGTATACGACAAATACTCCAACGATGCGATTGAGTGACATAATAAGGTTTAGGCCTATATTAAACTTTTCCTGTTATCCGCACCAATGAGTGTCTCTTGTAAAAAATAGCCTATTACTGAAGAAAACCTTTAGATGAATTGAAATAAAACAAGTTGATCCAAATACTGTGTATGAATGATAATCCGTCGTCTTTTAATGTCAGCCTTTCATGCTCAAAGAGAAGAATAAACCCTCCAGTGATACCATTGTCTTCGCAGTTCGTAGCAGCCTGACGATCCTTCTAGTTGCAAAAATATCACAAAATATCCCGCCGCTTGATGGCGGTACTGGACTTCTCAAACGTTGCCTCCCACTTAAATTTCAGATTTGTTTTATTAATAAAAAATACATTGCTCCAAAATTGACCAGATTTAATCTGTGCGATTAAAAATATATATATATTCCTAAAAATAAAACATATTTTGTAGAAAGGAATCCAACTGAAAACATGAATATTTTCACTATTATTGGTCTAAAAAAAGTACAGAAATAAATAAACCTTTCAAATGTTTGTCTTTTGTCATAAAACGTTTGCCTTTTGTTCTACTGTGCCTTTGCATCCAGGAAAACCCGGACGCCTCTTCCCTCAGGAAAGGGAATTTGGCCTGGTGACGACACTTCCCTCTCTCTTTGGCTTTATTGTAGAAAGTTTTCTTCCCCGTTACAGGGCGCCGTAAACTTTTTTTATTTTTCTCCTCATCGTTGACGCCACCATGTCTCCTCCATCGAGGCGGCTTCAGACGAAGCCTGTGATCACTTGTCTCAAGACTTTTCTAATTTCTTACAGTCTAATTTTTTGGGTAAGTTGCATGATTTGGAGGGCCAGAAAGCAAAGGTAACAATAGGCACAGCGGCGATGCCAACGAGATGCTATCTCTACCAATACATAATTGTTTTTTCTTTTAGTTTGGTCATATTTACAGACGATTCTATAGAATTCCGATCGTTCAAAATAGCCTATATACAATGTGTCGTATGAAATAAACAAACTACTTGTATGATTTTCAGCGACGGAAAAAACTGATTGATGCAACTACTCTATAATTTGTAGCCGCAAGGCGGCGCAAATTGTTCCAGTGATTCAATGTCATCTAAAAGACTGTTACTTGTCAACATAGTCTCTTATCTGTAACGTGGCAAAGGCATACTTCGTATCCAGAGAACTAAACACAGGTTACCTTATTATAGCCTACATCCTAAGCAAACAAAGGCAGGAAATGTTTTTTTGTCCCTAAATAGTAGTTAAATTGTAGCAAATGTACCTTTGTGTTACCATTCACATATTGGATGTCTATGGACAAAGGTTATGCTAGTGTTTTTATCAGAACATTTATCGCTCTTTGGTTGGATGAGCTGATGCCTCCTATCAGAGTAATGACGTGTGTGCTTTTGATAAAGGGGAAAATGTGATGTAACCACAGGCCTCTGGGACATTTTTGCCTACAGTGCAGCTTAAGTGAAACCCCTACCCGTTGGTCTATAACTCATATTTATACATTATCTACTTAGGCTTCTCTAGATGACACTAGTCCTTCTAAAGTGTAGTGTTTGTGTACCCGTATGACCAGGTTATCAGATAAACACTACATCTAAGTTCTGTAGCTGCATACAAGCTAGACAGGAGGTGAGCTAGTTTGTCTCTAACTATGTGGTATTTTCCTCTGTGAGACCGGAGCTGACTTGCCCGTCCCTCTCCCAGGTTACAGGAGTGATCCTGCTGGCAGTCGGGGTGTGGGGGAAGGTGAGCCTGGAGGCCTATTTCACCCTGGTCTCTGAAAAGAGCACCAATGCACCATATGTCCTCATTGGGACTGGAGCCATTATTGTTATTTTTGGGTTGTTCGGGTGTTTCGCTACGTGCCGTGGAAGCCCCTGGATGCTCAAACTGGTCAGTGCATTTTCTAGTTGAGTATCTTAATCCTCCTGCTGATGTGTCCATGCCGAGTAATCTGTCATTTCCTCTCTCTCTGTCGTTTCCTTAGTATGCTATGTTTCTGACGTTGGTGTTCTTAGCTGAGCTTGTGGCTGGAATCTCGGGCTTCCTCTTCAGGCACGAGGTGAGACGTCAACATTATCACGAAAAACAACTTTGAGAAGTGCAAAACTGCTGGCCAGAAAATAACCTGCTTGTGTTTCGGGCTGCCTAGATCAAAAGCATACTGGGAGATGCTTATAACAACGCAGTGACGAACTACAACACCACCGACAGCAGAAGCACCGCTGTTGACACCATTCAGAGGACTGTAAGTGCGAGACTTGATGTCAGGATGATTTTAAATGGTGTATGGACGTTTCAGAAAGATCATATTTTTGATTAACTTAGCCTATACAATATATGGATGACCTGGCCTGTGTGCGTCTGAAACATAACTTCATAGCTTTACTGTTACATAAAAAAAACATGTACAGCACTGGCTTATTCTGTTTTGCCTGTACGCTGACATTTAGTTGCATTGCTGCGGCGTGACGAATTACACTGACTGGATTAAGACTCCATACTTCATGGAAGAGGGCATACCTGCCAGCTGTTGTAAGGACAACAACAACTGCACACCAGAGACCCTCAAAGACCCAGAGAAGGCTGGTAAAGAGGTGTACACTACGGTGAGGCTGTCTGCTGGTCTTTGCTTTTTTTGCTCCCACTTAAATCTGCTGTCTTAATCTAAGGAAAGGGGGAAAAATCTCAACATTTATATGATCATGTTTACTTGTAAAAGCTTGAAAACTATCCTAGGCACTTTTCCACTGTAGGAACTTGTGGGCCTGTTTTAGAGCAACAATTCAACTGTCGACGAGGTATTATCTGGAAAACCTCTGGTTTAACGTTCTAATGTTGGTGCTGGCTTGCTGCCGCTGGAGAAATGTATAATTATTTTGTAATTTACGTGGGAATTTACATTGCAATCGAATAGCAAAGGCAACATTGTAAGTCCGTAGTTCTAGCACTGCAATGGGAACAGAAAGACTGAACGGGGTTCCTGGGAAGTGCTCCGAGTTCCTGCAGTGGAAAAGCGCCTATTAATGTATTTCCTTTTGGAATGTTTAGGGTTGCTTCGCACTGGTGTCCAATGTGATGGAGGCCAACCTGGGAATTGTTGCGGGTATCTCCTTTGGGATTGCGTTCTTCCAGGTATGCAGCACATTTGCCATTAGATATTGATGTGAAATAATATGATAATGTTTGATTAGCAGTACAATGATAGTTCTTTCAATAGCTGTACATAGTCTTATACGTTGTTTATGTTAATACATTGATGTTGCGTTAGCTCACCAACTTAAATGCCTTGTATAAAATATGTGTAAATGTACTGAAGAATTCTGTTCCTGAATATTTATTTATGTATGTTTTTTTTTTTTTTTTTATCTCAATTCTCAGCTCATTGGAATATTCTTAGCCTGCTGCTTGTCACGATACATAACTAACAACCAATATGAGATGGTCTAGCAATGTCCTTCCACAGGTAACTCTTTTCTATTTTACAACAATTATATGATTAAAGGACACCAGGATGCCCATAATGTGCTATTGGCAAATGTGTTGGTTATTCTGATCACATATTTCAAATTTTTTTTTTTAATTGTACGTCCTTTTATTATAAACTTAGTCACTAGAGCAAAGCATCTTTTATATTTAGCAAATTGTCACTCATAGCTTATGCATGTTTAAATATGTTTAAAAAAACACACATTTTTATTTGATTTTATTTAATTTATTTTGTTTAGTAGCACCCCTCTTGACTTTTTTGGAAATAGAAATACAAGGCTGGCATACTCCGAGTCAGTCCTTGAGCAAGATGCCTGCTCCTTAATACTTAATACTATACTGTATGTACACTATGTAAGTCGCTTGGATAGAATAGTATAATGAGTATTATTATACAGTAATATTTTACCTCCAAAGCATTTTGGTGAATGTTTTATCCTCTCTCCCTCTCCCATAACCCACCCCAACCTTTTTCCCACCAGGTTACTGATGGGCAGTTCTAGATGCAGACAGTTGGATGAATCTCCCTTCATTTTAACAATATGTTAGTTATTGTTTTAGAGGAAGCCCCTCGAAAGTTATTTTATTTGATCATATTTGAAAACCAAGCAAAAGGGAATATGTCAAAGGAACTCACAAAGGGGCTATCTGTTTTGGTTGGGGGGGGGGGAATGTGGTCAGGTCCAATTTTCCATGAACCACATAATAAATTTTTTCCTGTATTGAACTTTGTTCTCAGAAAAGGTTGGCTTTATTTGTTGTGGCATCCGTTTTAAAGCTGCTACATTCAGCCAGTAATGCTCATGGATAGACACAAGATGCTCACTTGTGGGCGCAATACCATGTGAGTGTCTGAGCAGGGAACTCCTGTAGTTAGAAAAATAAACAATAAGCTAATACTTAGCCATAGATTGGAAAGTAGCAGAAGCCTTATAGGCTGTGTAGGCACGGTCTTTATACTTGTAACTTGTCTGGGGTCACGCATAGGAACTGTCTATGTGTCTTCATAGCACAGCTGTGTTGTTATATTGTTAAATGTGCATGTGAAATACTTTGAAAATAAAAATCATATTAAATGGTTTTGATTCTGATGTTTTTGCTTCCTTTGTTAAACTATATAAGTAATTTCTGGTTTTGTTAATTAACTGTGATAGTCGTTGATATTTACATGTACAGGCGATCGTGCACTTTAGATCACTGTAAATCACGTAACTTTGCGGTACACCTAATACTATATAGGCCTAATGCTACATTTAATTTGATATTTTTTGTTTGGACATCTGTCCGGAGAGTTATAGGTTAGAAGCCTACTATAAACACGGTCCGCTTGTGTGTAAGAAATTACATAGTTTTGACTACATGTAAAATGTAAAATGAGTCTTTAAAATAATAAAGACGTAGACATCAGGTGGCAGTGTTGTCCAACATTCGTCGGTAGGCTACGGACTCTGGAAAACAGTTCGGAGCAAGTAATTGCATGTGCTTTCCAAAGTGACATAAGATTATGTATTCGTTCTGATATTGGCATAAAACCAATGGACACCGGTTAACTTCAAATTCTACTTCTCAAATATAACTTTTGATACGCTTATATAAAAGTGTATAAAATAAAAGTGTGGGCTGGACAATTACAATGCCGTTTGCAATTGGCTCGCCTAATCTCAAACACTGCAAGTATCCGCCTACATGTTTGACGCAGTCCAATAGTTTTAATAGTACAGATAAAAGAGGGCGGGCACCTATTTTTTTTAACGCAGCTTTCTCCTATAAATAAGGTGTTCCGCAGTTGGTAATTTGGGGAAATTGTCTTTTAGTTTCTTCCCGGCGGGTGGTATGCAGAGCATGAGAACAGCTTTAATCCGTTTCTCTGCAAAAGCCTTACATCTAGAAATATTTTTCTAGAAGACTTCTGAAGATACGCACCATTTCAGGTCAGTACCATATGTTTTCATTTTGTGTGATAGACATGGTCACTTCTCCATGATTGTGCACGACGTGCATCACTTATTCATGTAACGTTACCCAGAACAAAATATGGCTTTGGTAGTCAAATAAGAACGTAAATGGCCTATACTCAACGATTTCAGGTTACGCCCTGCGGAAAACGGTACACTAGTTTGTTAATGATTGTTTTAGAGCTTGTTACACTTAATGTTTGACTAGCCTACATGCTTTGCTTTTTTGTACCCGTGGCAAGCGTCAGGATTTCTGCCATTTTAAGCACACCTGACGGGACCTATCGCCATCATTGGCCGATATGCCCATAGTAATCTAACCTCTGACGTGCTTTCTCAAATTGTACCTCTTGTAGCGTGAATTTGGGCTCAACCATTCCACCGACTCTGCCTTACGCCACCTGCCTGCAATCCAAGTCAACCCTAAATCCGTCACAATGATGCAGCTCAGCAGCGACGCGGTTACCAACAAGCACTCCCTGCTCAATATGATGCAACGGTTCATAGCCGCTGCAAACAACATGGATGAAACCATCATGGTGCCCAGCCTGCTGCGCGATGTGCCGCTGGAAGAACAGCCGGCGGCTGTGACTGAGACCAACAACAACATGCCGCTCTGCCCCAACAAGCAGAGGGACATGTACGAGCATTACCTCCTCCTCAAATCCATAAAGAATGACATGGAATGGGGCCTGTTAAAAAGAGAGATGAGCAGCGGAGCAAGCTTCCTGGAAATGGCGGTTAAACAGGAGGAGCAGAAGCCAGTGACCGGGGAGCTTTCTCTCGATGACAACTCTGACCTGCAGGATCAGTTCCACTACCACCTCAGAGGACTGTTTGGCGTCCTGTCAAAGCTCACCGTACAAGCAGATCACCTCACCAACCGCTACAAGAGGGAAATAGGCGGTGGAAACTTCATGAGATAGGAGTTGCACAAGCAAACGTGGACTAATTAACATGTAGCAACAGGACATTTGTCAAAAGAGAGGCCCTGTGCCTTGGAGAGAAATCTCAAAGGACAGTGAACTGACCAGGGTGAAGTGAGCCTTCAGTCCTATCAGCGTAGCAACACTCCAAACTTTCCTTTTTATTCTTCAAACTCTAGTTCACTGAACATAATTTGACATGTCCTCGAGCCTATTGGAAAAATCAATTGGACTAAAACCCTGTACAATCACATTTGTGATTGTTTTAATATTTTAGTATTATCCTGCTGAATTACATCTTAGCTGCAGAAAGTTTCCCTGGCATCTTGGGATTTAACGGGGAAGTTATGGTCCAAGGAGAACTTGGAATGCTGGTTGTTCTGTCCCTCCTCTCTAAAAAGTAGCACTTTTATTGCTGGGGTTAAGGCCCTCTTATCTTGACACCTTTTTCCATTCAGTATTTCTATGTATTCTGGTGCCTTAATTTTTCTACTGTTGAGGCCCTATTGTCACCTATCACACTGGTCTGGTTTTAAAGTGTAACCATGTTTTAAAGAGCCACTCATTTTAAATATTTTTATACTAAGCAGAAATGCAGTACAAATGATAAATAAAGAGTTGGAAAACCTAATCTTTGTATTTCTCTTTTTTCCCTTAAATTCTGCACTGGTAATGTATCTTTCACTGCAATCTTAAATGCAAAGTACATGGACATTAGCCATGATTTGGCAGCATGGCTTTGACGTGCAGCAACACAAATGTGAAATACTCGTACTACTACATCCAAATCTGTGGTCATGTTGGTGCAATTATAGGGTAGGTCTGGCAGTTGCTGTAAGGCGATTGCATGCAGCAGATGAGTACAATTAGGTTATCATTTGTGTAATTACTCAAACATCCTACAAAACACTGCAAGATAACATTAATGGGTGTCACACTCCAAATAACATTGCAGCTAACCCAAGTCGTTTTAACCAAATTTTTACGTCTTGTAACACTTTACTTACTTTCCCTATAGAAAGTAAAGGCTTTGTGTACTCATGTTGCAAACTGTTAAACTGAACATGGTGAACTGTCCAAATATAATCAACACGAAAACTGCTAATTCCAAAAATGTAGATCATATAAATTTAGTTTGTCAAGAAACCCCCTACAACAAAGTGATTTGACCAAAAGTTTCTAGCCTCTGAAAACTGCTGTAATTCACACATGACTCCTCCCCTTAGCAACAGTTCCACAAAGAGTAGCCAATCAGGTAGTAGCAAAGCCAACAGACATGGAGGTTATGAAGCATGAATGGACCATGCTGTTAGAAACTGACAAATGGTTCAAGTGTTGCAGGCAAGTTTTTGAGGTTATAGTTCTATCTTCTGTTAAAACACAGCGGACCACAGAAGTGGCTGTAAATCAAAATGGCTGTTGGTCAATCCTTCAGTGTGTTCAAGTGAACTGGGTTAACCACACACTGACGGTGACAGTTGGCCAGACACTTGGAGTTATTTTTTTTGAAGTTGCACCAATACTTGCACAGCAAATCTCTAGAGAACTGATTTAGACTAAACTGATTAGACCGCTTTACAAGCATTATGTTGTGAATGTCAACATGCTTAACCCGTTCATTTATGTTTACTGTGGGTAATATATTTCAGATCAGCCTTTTCCTAGCATGCATATGACTGCAGGGGAAATCTGGAAACCATGACTGCAACCATTCAATGTATTTCAGATTTGAATTAGGTCTGGTGACTTATTTCAGTTGTTTAGCCTTTTGAGAGAGAACCTTCACATCATTGCATTATATTATGACAGTACATTCAGAATCTTTCTGGCATTTAGTGCACAGTTTATTCCTATGTAATCTACAGTGACTGCACGGGTCACAGTTGTGCTAGCCATAATCTACAATTAGACTACGACTAGTTTAATAGCCCCAGTATTGCTGAGGCGGCGGTGAATGTTTCTCAAGGACCTACAGCTGCAATGCGATGTCACTGAGTGTACATCTTGGGACACTAGGAGACGTGTGGTGTCGAAAGGCCTCTCATGGGTACAGGCGACAGACTGCGTGTTCAGAGTCAAAGACTGGGCAGACAGCGATGGTGTCGGCCAGGAAAAGCACATCCCAGCCTCCGGGCCCAGGGCATGCCCGTGCGGGCATATCTGGCTGGACTTGCCGCCCCCAGCTGCCAGGTTGCATAACGGCTGTAACACTGTTACCTGACATGGCTTAAGCAGCAGCTGACAAGTGCTCAGACAAGGAAGAGATAGGTATCTTTACGAGCTAGGTCAAATTCACCTGCAAAGCAACTGAAGAGTCATATCTGAGGGTTACCCAAGGGATAGTCCTTATCTTTACAGAAGAAACTGTATTTATTGTTAGATATTCAGGTTGTCACGCACCTCTACTTTTAATATAATGAACTGCCAAAGTCATTATTGCAACAGCACTGCTCCTTGGGTAAATACTTCAATCTATTGACAGTCACAATGCTTTGTGTCCCGCAAGCTTAAGGAACATAATTGAGTCAGCAAACTTACAAAATATAAAGGCACATCCCTGACTGTAATTTCATTTGATATAATAGGTTCATGTGAATATATGTATTTTTTAATATATTTACATACACACATTCTAAGGGTAGTTACAAATAAGGGTGCCATTTAAGAACCAATGATAGGTTTGTTTAGAACTGAAAGTGGTGTATTTACTGCATTGCTTATTATCAACATATGAGTTGCTAGGCATTGCCGTCATTTCAAATCACACGACCTTAGAGTGGGTGAACTCTGAGTGCACGGCCTTGTCTGACAGAGCATGAGGGCTCTTATTAGATTTCCCTTCTATCAAGCCTTAGCATTTCTGCAAGCAGAACCTCTCATACATCAGGGTAGCGGCAGGGTTGCAGAAGATCTGCTGCCCTGTCCTCCCTATATTGAACTGTTCGGCCCCTTTGAGGAAGTCATTTATGGCAGTTAGGTCGTTGTAGTTTACAGGGCTGTGAAACAATGGCAGTCACTGAAATCCATGCAATTTTAACTTAAGGGTTTGTTGGTAATACAACATACTCTAAACAGAGAAACAGACATGCAATATTAAGAGATTGACATATAGCATTGCTGTAAAGGAGAAATGATTACACAATATATATATATATATATATATATA
>JAOEHI010051716.1:0-18088 GCA_025447815.1 Percopsis transmontana | reverse complement strand
GGGCCCCTGTGCGCCGGTTTTTAACCCCATTGGGTGGGTTGTGGCCCCAAGTTTTGGTTTTTTTTATACCCCCCCCCCCCCCCCCCCCCATTCCAAGAGCTTCAGCCCCCTGCTGCTTGGCAACAGTGCGGACTGCCTGCGTGGGCGTTTGGCTCTGTGTGCCAGGCGAAAAGCATTGACAAGGAGGGGCGCATGATACAGTTACAATTCGACTATAAGCTCCAGCATCTGCTCTACAGTGTGTGTGTGTGTGTGTGTGTGTGTGTGTGTGTGTGTGTGTGCGCGCGCGTGTGTGGGCACGCACACTTCTGCTCACTACGATTTGCTCAAAGAAAAAAGAAAATAGGCTTAAAATAACAGGAGAGGAGCAATGGGAGGCTTATTTCCAAACATTGACATTCATGCGGATAGCCACAGGGATTTCAAAATCAAATCCTGTTCATAATGCATATCGACAGAGGCACCGAAGCATGGGCCAAACTTTCCCAGCGCAGAGGAACCTGGGAGCCGTGCTAAAGGCGAAAACCGTCAAGGCACTCGTCTGTCTACATGTCATCTCTCCTTCACTCCTTCCGGCCTGCCTGTCGATCACCCTGCTTCTCCTCTCACTCCTACCCTCTTCACTCCTCGCTTCTCTTCCTCTCTCTCTCGCTTCCTCTCTATTCTGTGTCTCTCTCGCCCACAGAGTTCTTCACAGAAGAGCTCACAGCGTTCCCACGGTAACCGGTCTCCCTATTCTGCTGTGCGGAGAGCATGCACACGCGTGTTTGACTAACATCCTGCCTCAAAGTGCTCCTTACTCTGCATTTGAATAGGAACAAGAGTTATATAAATAAAGTCTTAGTTACAACTGTTCCAGAAACAGAGACAGACCACGGAAGTGGTCGTTTTGTGTTTCACAACACTCCCCCCCCAGTAGTACCCAGCATGCGCCTGTGACCTGTATGTTTGCACAAGCTGCAAATCCCCACTACGTCCGCACTGATGTTACGGGGGTTAAGTGGACAGCAGCCCTGCTTCACAGACCCTCCTCCTCCAGTACTAATGACAAAGCAGGGGCGCTTATCTCTGCTCTGATTTACTACGCTGGATGTTGGGTCATCGACATTTTAACGTGGCTAAAGAGAAGGTGCCGCAGCTGTTCACTGTGTTCAGACAGGGGCTTATGGGGGGGTCGGGGGGTGAGTGTCATGTTGTTGAGCTGAAGGTGAAGGAGGTCTGGAGGTGGAGGTGGAGGTGGAGGTGGAGGTGGATGTGGATGTGGAGGCGGAGGGATAGGGGAGCACAGAAATGAAATATTGCAACCACCTTAGGGGCAGCATCACAGTTTCCATGGCAACCATATCATTTCTAATACTGTAGAACCTCAGGAGAGTGACAATTCTTTTTTTTTTGTTGCAAAAAAAGACTATGTAGAAGCATAGAAGCAATGTTATCCACAAACTCGATCTGATAAACATGACTCGCCTGTTTAGCGGAAAACATTTTGTGTTATGATATGCATTTGTGTTATGATATACAGGTGTACTTACGGTATACAATACATGTTCATATGTCCTTATATAGAAGCCATATATTAGTGATATATAACTGTCACTATCAGGGGAAAACTCAAGTCGAGTTCTGCAATTATTGGCAGCTTATTTGAATGGATGGTTTATTTTGTCATTCATGGGTTGTGAAAGTTCAATGTCACCATATGTCTGAAAACTAGGCCAAAAACACTTAACGTCAAAATTGAAATTTCTGGGGGAAAGACGTTTCCCTCTCAACAGTGGCGATATTCTCTTTGACTCCTGAGGGAGCAGAAGTAAGAAAGCACACAGAGTGTGTGCATTGTGTGCTTGAAGTCCTGAGTGTGTCAGAGTGCTGGATGTGACCATGTGCAGAAAGCCTCGGTCAGCGGTCAGGCTGTTCTGGAACCACAGAGGTGAATCCCATCGCCCAAGCGGCATTTACCACATAACACATAAAGACTGAGCCACGTGACACAAATAGTCCCTGCTGGAGCCAAATACGCTCTATGTTATGAATGCACGTGTGATGCGCTCAACACTCACATTGCACTCAGACTGGGTGTTGGGAAGGCAAATACACCACCCACATACATTCTCCTCCTACGCACACTCATCATTCAGATGTACGTCAAGAAAAAACAGCACGTCGGAAATGATGTATGTTATAATTCCTGGACATTCAAGCTCTGTCCAAAATTACACTGGAGCAATTGACGGTGTCTAGGCTTAATCTACTAATGTAATTTGAAAATATACAGGCAAATGGCAGCAAGACATTCTGAGATAACAGAAGTAGCTTCAAGGTATTTCCGTTAGAAAGCTCAAGTGGGTCCGGGAAGAGCCGATTATCTTCACATCGCAGCGCACAAGCCCTTTATTGGAGCAGGTCAGAGGAGGCGGGCCTGAGCATCAGCTTTCCCACACGTTGGCTCCGGGCCACGTTCTCTCTCCAGTTTGTATTTTCACTATCCTGCTTAACTTAGAATAGTATTCACAGCGCCCGAATCAAACTTTGGCAAGTCTATTCTTTCCTTTAAGTAATAGAAAACACACAGTGTTCAGTCTCTCCGAGGAGGAAGAGAAAGCAGGGCAAGGGGAGGGGGAATGTGCGGAAAGGAGAGAAAAGAGCACAAAAGTAATTTCTGCAGATTGTCTGAGTCATATCTGCAGCACCGTGAAAGAGTGAGGGGGAGTGAGAGGGGGAGGCTGTGTATGTGATGGAGAGAAACAGAAACTGAACGAACAAGGGGTTGAACGGGTGCGACGGGGAAGCGGTGAAATCAGCTTCGGGTGAAACTAAAGGCCGTTAGCGTTCCCCCACATTCCCAAATAGAATTTATGTCAACCTACAAAGCACAGAGTGCATTCCCGGTATGCCGTGCGTGGGAAGGGGGGGGGGGGGACAGTGATGGAGCAAGAGAGAGATGAGCAGAGACACAAACCCCTTCAGGAACACTCCCACCATGACAGTACAATTGACTGTGTGTGAGAGTGCGGGCTCAATGCTTCTGCAACACTCAGCAACACATGCAGTAATCCAGACCTAGCCCTGTTTCCTGTCTCTTTTCAAGGGGTGCGATGGGGCTCCCAATAATGCAAGATGATTTCAACCAGAAATCATTTATTGGTTTTATTATCATTAATACGATGCTGCATACTTTGTTCACTGGTAGTTTTTAGTGATGCATTTATAGCTATCCTGTAGAGTATCAAACTCCTGGTCCCATAAGTCCTGAACGTTTTTTTGTCATAATACCATGACTTGTTAGACAAGGAAATTGTGGCTTTGCTGTCAGGGCGAAAGCAAAATTAGGTCTCTGGTCAAGCCTTTAGCAAAGCTAAAAAAAAATCCAAAGACAAAGAGTAAAAAAATTATAAAATAATAAACTGGGACATAATTGTACTCCATGAAGTTGTGTAACAACCTGCCCCATGAAACATCAAGCTGGTAAGTGGCCCCTGGTATTTGATTCTGAGACCTTGTGAAGCAGGTGTATCTAATGAAGGATGCAAACTTTCACCCATGTGGTGAGGATTGTCACCAACGTGGCAGGCTGGCTGGTGTGACGGTCCTATCTGTCGTGGTCACATTAGATGTCTAATAATGGACATAACAGGTGCTACTGCTCACACACACACACACACATACAGAGATGCAGACATGCACACACATAGAAATTCACACGCACAGATGCTGACGTAGATGCACCGACACTCAAACAATCCTGCACGTACGAGCACACATAATGGCGCACGTACACACACAGCAGTAATTATCCCCACTGGGCCAGCGTTAATTATACTCTGGTCACACTAATTATTCTCTCATGCTCCCTGTGTGTCCCTCCCTTGCTGTTTCACGCAAGGTTGCGTGCGCTTGTGTGCGTGCCCGCTCAAGGCGGCCGCGTGCATGCACGCCGATGCGCCACGCGCACACACACACAGGCGAGGTGCCATTTTGCACACAGCCTCGCAGGACCTTTCCCAAAATAACAACACAAAACATCTGCTGAGCTGTGGCGGTGCCCTCGATTCCGGCGACGGCTTCTTCGAGCAGCGACTTGACGTCAAGACATGATTTAACCCCCGAGGCCCGCAGCTTTCTCATTGTTCACACTGCCATTAGCCGAGGCGAGGGAAGAAATGAGGACAGTATTTTTGGACGGCTGTTCCGAGAAGAGATGACAGGATGCTGTTGGCTCCAAAAGAATGATATTTATACAGGTTACTGTATATACAGTATATAGGTTCACGGTCAACACTTGAACAGTGCTTGGGGCGTGGATGACAGCCATGAGGCCTCCCGCTGCAGAGACCAAAGCTAATTGGACGAAATGTGAAATCAGTTCTCTGAGCCTTGCATTATTGTTGCCCTCCTTTTCCCCTCTCTCTCTCTCTCTCTCTCTCTCTCTCTCTCTCTCTCTCTCTCTCTCTCTCTCTCGATCTACCTCTCCCTCGCTTGCCCTGTTAACAGATGGCGAAACAGTGTGTGTGTTCCACCTTGTCTCTTTTAGAGCAAGGCATGCTGGGAGGAGGTCGGTCTCTCGCTTTCCTCCCCTCCTCTTTTCCCCTCTCTCTCTCTCTCTCTCTCTCTCTCTGTCTGATGAGAGCCATATTCAGAGTGACAAGGCAATTGGGGATAAGGAAATTCTGGTTCTTAGCAAAGCCATTATCAGAGCAGATTTTCTGTCACTGACCTAAGATAATAGGCCATTGAGGCTGAGTCACGGGCAGGCTGGGAGTACACAGCGCTGCCGTACTGGTGACTCTGTTATTAACAGGGCTCGCTCGCCCGGGTCCTCTGAAATCGGCTACAACCACTACAGGCAATTAACCAGGGAGAATGAGACAGATATGTATTTGCAATTCATCGCTGCATTTAACACCCACATAGATAACTAATATGTGCTTTTGTCTAATGACTAACTCGCCCTATGGGATGAGATAAGAGATGTGGGGGGGGGGGGGCTCTGAGGAGGTACAGAGTGAAGACAGCTCTAACCAATAGGGGGTTATGTCCCAGTCTGAATCAATAATTGATAAGGGGATTGGGGACCATAAAATGACAGACCTGGGGGTGTTGGGCAGGCTGAGAGCAAATACTCCTAATAATTGCTGGGATAAGTGTTATTTAAATATACAAGGACCAGTGGGTGCTGTCACAAAGAATGCACCACCATGTTTCACTGCGATGCTGTTGGTATTAAGTACTGCCTACGCACAACGCATAAAATAAAGCCTGAGCAAAGGCAGAATCCAATGTGTATGTGGATTCGTATCTGTGTATTTGCATGTATAATACACATGCACTGTACATGTTTATGTAGACCTGTGCAAGTGTGTGCATACTGTATGTGTGTGTTGGCATACAAATTAGGAAGTATTTTACTTTCTTTATTTGCCTAAACTGGTTTTCCAGCATTCTGACATCAACCTTGATTTTCGGTTAGCCAAGCAG
Source organism: Percopsis transmontana (assembly GCA_025447815.1). Lineage (NCBI taxonomy): Eukaryota > Metazoa > Chordata > Actinopteri > Percopsiformes > Percopsidae > Percopsis > Percopsis transmontana. Next base: position 12,613 of record JAOEHI010051716.1, on the reverse strand, counting down.
GCTACAGTTGTGTGAGACAAGAGAAAAGCAAACTTGAAAGAAATGGTGGGTGGATTTTTCATGTGATAGGCTTCACCAATCAGAAATGTCCAAAAAAAAACACAACTTTCATACCTTCACCAGAGAATATTTGTGTTCAACTCCTACATCCCGCCCACACACAGGCACGCATGTGGACACACACACACACACACACACACACACACACACACACACACATACACACACACACACACACACACATACACACACACACACACACAGAGCATGGCACAATAGAACTCAGGTAATAAGCTTTAGTAATGAGAGTATAATGAGGGTACGCGCACTGTGTGAGCTTATTCTGTCTCTAAGGCACGCACACACACACACACACACACACACACACAAACACACACACACACACACACACAGCGCTCAAATGCTGCCCTTAAGCACTTCCATCAATCTACCCATAATCCTCAGCCATCTCCTGAAGTGGTTATTAAATTATCTCCTCTGAGAATAACCCAATCACAGGAAGGTTCACTTTTGTTTTATTGCAGCCACAGACAATGTCTATTTTCTTAGTTTCCAAACCTACCGTAGTTAGACACTTCACTCATTACTGTTTCTTTAACCAAAACCATCAAACCAGTCACTAATCTGACATGTAGCCCCCCAACACACACACACACACAGCAGTGGATGCTAGAGGACTTACTTCCTGCGTATGGTGGAGCTGGTGTTGGTGTCCGTGCTGTCAGTGCGTTCCAGTCTCTCTCTGTCTCGCTCAGTGGTAGACGACCCACAGGACAGGCCTCGGGTCAGCCTGGTATGGGTCCTCCGCTCTCTGACGGGCCCCGAGGTCTGGGCTGCCGTCGGGACCGGTGGGGCCGGAGCCGCCGGTGCCGTCGGGGCACCGCCGTTGCCACCGCTGTTGCCACCGCTGTTGCCACCGCTGTTGCCATGGTGGAGGGACAGGGACAGAGGCTGGGCGTGGTTGTGGTTCTGCTCAGGCACGTCAGAGCCGGGGGTCCGCGGCGTGCGCTCCAGCCTTAGGTCCTGGTTCTCTTGGCTGACCCGGTCCAGTTGGCCCTCCAGCTCCTCGATTCGCCGGCGCTGGGTCTCCAGGAGCTTGGCCTGGCTCTCGATGATGTTGTTCAGCTCCAGGAGGTACTCCACGGCCCGGTTAGGGCTCTCTGGGCTGGTCTCCATGTTGGGAGATCTGCCTTGAGGGTATCGTCCTCTAACACCACCAAAGTTTAGACCCTTCAGAGGGCCCGATCCACCCCCCCCACCAGCCCTGATGAGTGGGGGGGAGGGAGGGATCAACAGGGGTTCTTGGGAACTGGGTTTGTTCTTCAGAGATTCAGAAACACAAGTCACACAGATAAAGATGTTGAGATTTTCACTATGTTTACATTTCCCCAAATCTCACCACTAAAATGGATTATTTCTTCTTGGTATCCATTGGAATGCTGCAGTGGCAAGAAGCTAGTTTGAAATTTAAAAAGAAGCTAAAAATACCACTGCTCGTCTTTCTTCCTAGAGTCATTATGAGCATCGTGCTAGACCATGTCAAGTCAGCATGGTGGAGGTCCTGAGATTGGGATGGCATGGTTCACAATAACTGACCAACCAAAATCAGAAGGAATAACTGGTTGTAAATTTGGTGTAAAGGATAGTGCTCTATGATCTAGTATTGTTATTGTAGTATTAAACTTGCTTCCATACCTTTAATGACAACTTAACCTAATCAAAAACAGAAAAAGGGACGATTCTCCAATTATCATTTCTTCCATTAACCCGCTCTTATTACTTTTTTAAAGATACCCATTATTTAAAAAAACACGACAAAAAAGGAAACATGTCCCTAAAATAGAATCATATTTTTATCGTCACAAAGCGGGGAAGGGGGAGAGGGGTACGGGGGAGTGATGTTGGTTATGCTCAACCGCTAATTATTAGGCATAATCAATTATTACATAACACAGAAGATTCTGTTCCCTCCCACGTAGAACATCCCCGCAGTGTGTTACCGTCGTTTTCACCCCATAGCTTGAAGTGTTCTCACAACATAACATAAAGTAACTATCACGGGCGACTTAATGATTTCATACTCCAAATACTCTCCTCTGTCCCGAACAAGCCACATCCAAGTGCCTCAAGTTCAGTATATTTCCCAAAGTAGCCTAGAATATTTTTAAAACGAATAAAGCTTCCTGGTCACGCATCCATAAAAATGTCTACAACTTTACACCTCTCAGAAAAGTCCGATTTGTCCGTAGCAGCTGGTGGATTTGGATCGCTCGTTACGCGTGTAATATTTCTACTTTTACCCTACTTGCCGCTTTGATCCCGGTGGTCAATACCAAGGCAGGCTATTACGTCCTTCCTCCACTTGTAATAAATTGTGTTGGATCGGTAATCCGTGCAGGTGAAGCTCAGTCTCTCATGATGGTGGCGCAGAAACACAGCTCACTCCTCGCCCGTCTAAACTGCAATGATGCGCGCGCGCTTTCTTCTGGAGAGCGCCTACGAGTCCGGAGCGCGTGTGGGCAACAGGAACCTGTAAGCAAATCCCCGATACTAACAATAGTCGTTTGAACTCTCATTAAAACATCTATATTTATCAGGGTATTATCGCATAATTAAAGTTACAAATAGACTATTGTTGTTTTTTCATATATTTTTTTAATTTTAAATGTAAAAGTTTAAGAAGAAAAAGTCTATGAGAAAAACACTAGGCTATTAAGTGGGCAACCACAGTCTAATAACTAGGCTAAATTAGTAGGCATATATCTAATATCGTATCCTTGTGTACGCTATCATGGGCATATGGCGTTGGACAATACGACCGGAAAATTACAGGCCACAGGGTGCGTTATTTTTTGTGACATTAGTTTAGTGCTCATGTGAACTCAGGTGCAGCAGCTCATAAAACAGAGTCCCTCTTATCCCTCTGTAGTCCATGTCTACAGGTGAAGGGATGCATCTGTAGAGAATAAGCTAATATTAGACAGTAGGGCCTATAGTGGAGTGAGGTGCTCACACGGAAAAATGCGAAATCCATGCTCCCGCAAAGAGCAGGTTAAATGATTTATTTCTCACGAAATGATAAGTAGGCCTATCCCCCTCTCTATTCATCTGTGGCCAAAATAAACCTGAAATGTCCACCCGTTATATCGTTAAAAGCTATTCTATGTCACGCTTATTTTTCACCCACTCTCTCTCTCTCTCTCTCTCTCTCTCTCGTCTTCCTCACCAACACATACACGCAAATGTGTTTGTTCATGAGACATTATATAGTTGTTTTGGCCAATCCCTCCTCTAAATATTAAAGTCTGCTGCCATCTACTGTCTGTACGGCTAACTTCCATGTGCTGTGTACAAATTAACCATAGAATAGCCTAGAAGAAAATATGCAAGACAACTGAAAAATACCATTATATAATATTCATAATTTATTTTCAGTTTGTTTACAGTCCATAGTCATATATAAAGGTTATCTGTTAAGAAAAAATACAACTCATTAGCAAAAATTAGAAAATAAGTCCAATCTCTAACGTGCTACACTTCATTGGTTGGGTAATAGAATAATCTTGGTTTGACTAGTGAGTAAATAGGAATTTAAAACAAGAATGAGTGGTGCACACCAAGCAGTTCATTTCTAACCTCAGCTTTGTTACATTTCAAATGAATGAATGTAGCCTACTCACAGCTTTAGAAAACAATGAACCAGTAATTACAGCTGCACAGAGGCTTCTATCAATCGGAGGGTGTCCGAATGTATCCATTAGCAATGTACACAGTATGGCCTCTCTGTTTCAACCATTATTTAACTCTGTGGTATCAATGTGGTGTGAAGTCAGACATATAGCTTTGTGTTACTTTTTTTTTTTTTTTTTTAATCATAATGGCTAACCTAGAGCAAAATATGTGAAAACCTGAGTTCTTCAAAGAAGACATTTTTTGTAGAAAAATAACATCTCACAGAATTCCATCATGATTGGCTGACTACTATCTTTCATAGTCTAGATTCTAGAAACGGAGCAAAATAAAACGTGTTATGTTGCCATCTCAGATGCAAGAATGAGCTTAGGTTTACTAGTGGCTCAAATGTGCTATTTTTATGGATTTACAGTAAAAACCTTTTATTAACGGAAATGACTTCTTGGCCTGCACCCACCTCTCATGCATTAGAGACCTCAGAGCAAGGGTTTTCACAGTAAGACAAATCACCGGTAAGTATAGTGTAGTTTTTGTTACCAAGGCAACTGTACGTGGCACTATGGGCACAGCACTCTCTAGATAGTGGTTTTATTCTGACCTCAGATACACAACATTAACAGTACTGGAAATATATATGTATGCTGGATGCATACTTTTGGCATCTTTTGCTGACTTCTGAAGGGTACAAGGAACACTGAACATCCCGATCTACACTCAAGCAGCATATTCGTACAAAACATTCATTTTCAGAAACCATTGAGAAGATACAATTAAATAATCTGTGTTTATATTGTCCACCATGAAAGCTATATTGATTTTTACTTTACGCCTTGTAACACATGAACAATTATATTATTTAGTAGCATATATTGTGTCTAATATATAGGCTTATTATTTTATGCTAATATTAAACCAATCAGGACAGGGTTCTAATATGTATAGTATTTACAATAGTTTCTGTCATTTATTTTGTACACATATTTACAGAATATAGATTGCACACCTGCTGTCTAAACAAATTGCAATAAAATGAATCACAATCACATAATGAGAAACATGGGACAACGTTACGAGTATAGGCAAGTGTCCATATGAAAGGATAATGCAGATATAGTACAAAATGCAGATATAGCACAAATTTAGTACCACCCTTTTTTATTTCAAACCACTTCTTCATTGTTTGGTGGATACGGATGGTTGATAGTCTTGGACTGTTGCATAATTATTGCTCATCGTTTCATGAGGTAACATTGAATGTCTATGCAGTCTTCTTACAGTAGGGGGTACTAAAGGTAGGAAAACACTCCACTACCAAATCTTAATTCAGTACAGAGTCAAAGCCCAACCAATGACTGGGAAATAGGATATTGGGCAAAAGCCAAGGTAACAATGATTTAAATTCTGCAATAATGAAGACAAGGATGCAATATGAGTATACACCCTCAGAACAAACAAATTGATTGTTTCACAAAAGCCATTTAAAATAGGTTTGCCCATACTATGTTGGGCCCCGAGACCTATTTACAAACGATCAACAATTGACATATATTAACATTTTATGGCAGCCAGAAGTCAGCTGTGAAAAGGCACAAAGAATACTACTTTATATTAGTGTAGATATCAAAAAGTGACCGAGAGAGAAATGTGTGTGGACTAAAGTGGGTCGCTGTAAAAAAAAAAAAAAACAAGCAGAGTGAAAAACAACGTGAAACTGACCCTGGGCTCGGGATGCGGTGCCATTTACTTCAACCACCAACCGGCCTATATCCTGTGCAAGTCAATAAAACTTTCCATTCTCCCTGTCCATTAGCTCTCCCAGACTACCTGCTCTCCTCCTCTGCTCCCTCCCGCTACCCGGGGAGGAGCCACAGGCCCGGCAGCACCGCGGCCCTCTGCCTGCCTGTCGTCGCGGAGACCAGAGACAGGCCAGAAATGCTGGCGGCAGACGCGCTGCCGTCAGAGTCTGACTCGCCGTCGGCCAGCGGCTCTAGAGACAGCGAGGAGGTGAGGAAGGAGAAGGGTGCCCCCTGCAACGCCACTTCTGACGCAGACAGGCCTGACGGAGGCCTCCCGCCCCGCTCGCTCTGCCCGTCCTCCCACCTCTGCCCTTTGTCATCGTCTCCTTCTCTTTCCTCGGCCCTGCTGCTGTCCCACTCCTCCTCCTCCGCCTGATGCTCTCTCACCCCGTCGCCCTCGAGCTCGCCCGCCCTGTACTCTGCAAACTGCTGTTTTGGTTGGGGCAGTATTTGGTCGGGATGAGGAATGGGCAGTGTAAGCTCCTCCCCCCTCTCTCCACTCCCTAACAATCCCTGCTCCCCTTCCTCCTCCTCCTCCTCCTCCTCCTCCTCGACCTCCTCACCCTGATCATCCACCTTCTCCTCAACAATCTCCTCCCTTTGATTCTCATCGTGTGCCTCCTCGTTGTTCTCCTCCCTCCTTACCCCCCCCTCGCACCTGCTCCGCATCTCCCCGCTTGTGCTCCTCCCCCTCTCCGCCTCCTGGTGTGGGTCAGTGTCGCCGTTGTTCCTGAGCACGTCTCGGGCTAAACTCTGCGATTTCCTTTTGCTCCTCCTGCGCCGCGCCTCCTGAGACTTCGCTCCGCGCGGGGCCTCCTCGTCCTCGGGCCCAGCGCTGGGGCTCTCTCTCCCGGAGCCTCCCTCTCTCATCGAGCCCGGCCGTCTTTTCCTCCTCTCCCCTCCTTCCCTCGTGTCTCGTTGCATTAACGACTTGCTCCTTCTCTTCTTCCGGGAGCTGCGCCCCCTCTGTTTGGTGGGCTCTACTGCAACCACACTCTGCTCCGGGGGGTACCGTGGGAGGGAGGGGGAGGTGACTCTGTGCTCATGGCCTGGACGCACAAGGAAACAAGGGACTGTAAGATGGAGGGAGAACGAGAAGATAGACTAAACGAGGGAGACAGAGGTAGGCCAACTCTGGGGCTTGAAAAAAAAATTAAGTAAAAAGTATTTATAATTGAAGATAATTAAACAAAATCAAATTATAAAATTAAATACAATCCCCCTTCCCCGCTTTGTGACGATTAAATAATAAAATAAAACAATAAAATAAATCAGTCGATCAACAAAAGTATTAACTAAGTCTGCTTTGGAAACCATGTAAAAGCATTCATTCAAGTGCACTTTTAATGCTACTACCAGTTTGGCTTTATTACAAAAACAAGATATTCAAGTACCACTGACTTTCTAATGAGTTTAGACATTCTTGTGTTTACACAACTGTATTGGTTTAGAGTCATAGTTGTAGTGTTTCCAATTATGAAGAAACCACTAATATTATACTTTGACACCTTTTGTGTGGATGATTACCGTTGATTCAATATAAGCATGGTCTCACAATGAGGACACGGTGACTCATACCATAAAGCACTGGTTCTCAAAGTGGGGTTCATGGACCCCCAGGTAACACTGCAAGGGTTCCAAAGGTTCTCTCCAGCCAAATGAGGATCAGTATGATGTCACCAGAATTCAGTATCTCAATTAGGAAATGCATAAGAACTGTTAGTTATCCCCTCATGTGCAATATAGAGTTATACTGTTCATTTGAATGCTAAATCAAAATGCGTCAAAATGTATAGCAAATAGCTTCCCATTTTGGGGTTTAGGGATGCCTCCTTAACAACAGGAGTCTCATGTGTAGCCTCATGTGTGCCTATATGATATAAAGGTGAATGAGAACCGATGCTGTAAAGTAAGTGAAGAACAGTGGGGGCCAAGAAGAGGAATGTAGATAGACAGAAAATGGGAGAACTAACAGGAACTATTACCAACCGCGTATTCTCTGTCCGTCCAATGACATAGAAGCACGGCTCGCCTAGCTTGGAGTTGGTCATACACAGAGACAGACTGGAGAGCTCCACTAAGAGAAAGAGAGAGAAAAAAAGAGTGGAGCAGAAAGAGGAGGAATGTTTGGACAAGGTTATAGATAAAGAAGAGGAGAAGGGGAAAGAGAAAGAGGCCAAATGTAATAGAAAAATGTGATGTGAGTAAAAATAAACAAGCACAGACCAAGACAAAGGAGCAAGAAACTAATCCCTCCAGAAAAAAAAGAGTTAAAAGATGAAAGAGAAAAAAGATGTTGTCTTAAGGCACAAGTGACATGCTTCACTCAGCAGTTTTCAAATGTTCTTCTTCTGAAACTCCTACTTCCCCTACTCCACCTACTGGATCGACATATTACTACACGCTCAGTTTTCGCACACGCGCAGTCAACGTGTGGGCAAAGAGTGGTCACAAAATTTTGGCAACGTGTACAGTACATGGGCATGGAACCACTCCCTCTCTCCCGGCTCCTGTTTACCATTCATCCCACACACCTGTCCCTAGTCACACACCTGCCATCAATCTACTCAGTACATCAACCCCGGTTCCTCAGTCACTCATCGCCAGATTGTTCAGTCAGCTACCATGGTAGTTACTTGTCAGGTCTTCTCTGTGAAATCGCTTGTTATTTTATGAACTACCTGTTTGAACGTTTCCTGTGAATAATTCCGTCTCTCTGGCCTGCTTGCTCGGTGAAGCTACTGTATGCTTCTCCAATTCAACTATCAAGCCAGCCCCGGTCAAATTAAGCCTGTGCCTGCCATCCATGCTTTCCCCAGCGACATCCCAGCTCACGCCATCTCCATTTCCCACTACCCAGCAATAAACACCTTTTGATTACCTGTATGTAATCTGTTTTTGATGCCCAATATTCTGCCAATCGCAATATTATGGAGTTAAAAAATGTGTCAAAGCGGAAATTGCTGTCTTCATCGAGTAATTACACATGTACTTAAATGACCACTAATGTCACCTCAATCCACATTCATTTCTGGATTTTGAATAGACCAATTCTAACAAATTTATCACTGTGGACAATTTCCCAGTCAGGTGGTGGAAACTTCCCGAGGTCAATCCGAGATGCTCTGATATACTGTATAAACTGTAAACTCTACGGTACTGCATGTCTTACCATAGTCGGGCACGTAGCCATTGCCTCGCTTGAGGACCAGGTGAATGCGGTGCCCTCCTCTGCGTATCTGCTCCACAGCCTGACTGTGGGTCATCCCTGTTGTGCTGTCTCCATTAATCTCCACTAGCTGGTCACTGACCTATGACCCCGACATACAGAGAAACATTCATTTCTGTCTGACCTTCACATTTCTGCTGTAAATTAGTGAATAGAAACATGTGCACAGAACTGCAATAAAGCGTGTTTGCTATACATTTTGAGGCATTTTGATAAACCATTCTACATTTACATTTAAGCATTTAGCAGACGCTTTTATCCAAAGCGACAATTAGTAGCCTAAATTATTTCACCTATGAATTTGCACATTACTGGAAAGTGTATCATTCTACACAACACACCTGCATTTTATGGCTCCTTGAGGCAGGTCCGCCCTCCATTAGACCCAGCACATAGAGGCCCATGTTATACTCACTGCCTCCTCGCAGGCTAAAGCCAAACCCTGTGGGTCCGCGGTCAAGGTCTACGCTGTAATACCTGGAGTCATGCTGGAAGAGAGAAGGGGTCATGGTAAGGCAGCTACCATTGTTGCCAGCAGAAAAATCAAAAGCTAAAGGTAAAACGGCACTAACTGCACGGATCTGATCAATGTAAATATCATGACAGGAGAAAAACAGGTAAGCGGGGGGCAGGAAGTCACCATTATTTACCAGATATTGACATTCACTCACTTAGACTCGCATAATGAATGAGGTTGCTCTCACCTTTGGGCGTGACCTATGACTCTTCCTGCTTCTATGACTGGCATCGTACTCGGTGGATTCAGAAAGGCTCGAGGAGTCTAGGAGAAGGGATTAGTGTTATATTCTGAACTGTGTACTGTGTGTAAGTTTGTGTGTGTTTTTACGAGCAGTGCGTTTTAAATCTACACTCCTCGATTGCGTTATAGCAACCTCTAGAACACCCCAGATTTCTGACCCAGCTCACTGTTTGTGTTAGCTCAGGTGCTGGGGGGGACATACGCTCTTGGGAGTTTCAACCTGAAAACAACAATGTTTTTGTAACACATGTTACAGCCACTAGGGGTGGGAACAAATCGATATGTATAGATATATATACTCACAGGTGCTGGGTCGAGGGACGATGGTGAGGCGCAGACTATTTCCTGCCCTGCGGAGGATCTGAGCCAGCTCGCGGTGTGGCAGCGTGACCACCGGCCGTCCCTCTACGGCCTCTAACCGATCGCCGGGCCGGATCTGGCCGCTCCTGGCCGCGGGGCTGCCCCGACGCACCGTGACAAAGCGATGGGGGAGAAGGGAGGTGGCTAAGAGTTGCAAAGAAAACAGATGCAGGATTAATACATCGCTCATCCCGTCCAAGTAATTACTTGACTTCTTGGATGGAAGTTTAATGAATGTATAAAAAGTTTGGCACGAAAACTTTCCTTTTAACTAGAAGCTCTTAAGGCACCAAGGGACTAATGTGTAGGGTTAAAAGATGGCACTATATAAAAGAGGGACACTTTAATTTGTTAGGAGATGTGCCAGATTGCCTAAAAACACGCTGTAATTAAGCCCGGGTTGGTTTTTGGCAGGGCTTACATAATAAATAACTGCACTCAATATCTTGCGCTCTACACCTCCCCTGCTCTGTCTCCTTCAAACACTCCTCTTCCCCTTCACGTTCTCATCTATCAGCCCATCTCTCTATCTGCTGACACGTCAAGACGCATTTTCTCTCAGCTCACTGATTTGCCTTTCATTCCTAGTGCAAGCTGTTACCAACTGCAACCCTTACTAGAACATCAGAAATAGATTTTTTTTTTACGTTGCACGATGCCAGTGGTATTCCCTGCTCACATCAATCAAGCTTTAATCTTCACTGAAATCTCAGTGTGTGCCAGTGTATGCCCGTGGCAGTATTAAAACTCATAAAATATGTGCATGCACACTCACATACAATACACACACAAAGCGCCGCAATTTAGTCATTTTAATGCTTTTTCTCTATAATATATGCATGTGAGAGAGCATTTGTGTGTGTCTGTTTAGGTTTAGCGCAGCAAACAGACCTAATAAGGACTATACAATTTGTTCAGCTTGGTCATTTATATTAAGAACTCTTTATCCTATGTATAAACATTGCTCTTAATTAAACCCAGCTCCACTTAGGGTCTTAGGTCGATGTCTAAAAATAAACACACTTCTATTAATCTCCGGCAGTAACTAAAAACCTTCTTACAGTATTTCTTAAGATTTACGCGCCTCCGTCTGTTTGCGTCTTTGACTCCGCTGTCTGTATCTTACTTAAACCCCTGTTACTCTGTGCATGCTTTCTTTCAGTGTGTTGTACCTTGGTGACAGCTGGCCCCTCCAATGTCTCGCTAATGTCCTTATATAACCCACCATGCACATTTTCAGACTCTCCATCTGGTGATTTCTCAAGAGTGGAAAATGGCTCCCACAATATGATTTGTGTTGATCGAGGAGCTATAAACATTTCATATGTGGTGCGTGTCAGTCACAGGCATCCGGTTGAAGGGGAGACACTATAAAAACAGCCGGGGGATGAATCTGCAGATCCGGGCTTAATCTGGGTGACCCAGGCAGAAACGGCAATCAGGTCAGATCAAAGCTAAGGCAGCTTTGAAAATAGTCTTCTTATACATAATACATCAGTAAAATAAAGCCAGTCACTAAACAGAAGCGCACACATGCGACGTCCCCTGCGAGCATGCACGTGTTGTGCACTCATTTGCAGTGTCTCGCGCCTATAGACTGATAGACCGACAGCCTCGCCAACACTTCACACTCCAGACCCCCCCCCCCACACACACACACACACACACACACACACACACACGCACACACACAGCTACAGGACACGTAGAGATACATCCAAATAGACTGCTTTAATTCCTAGTGCCTTTTCCTCTGGCTCTCTATGTTCTCCTGTCCAGAGTAATCCCACTGCGGTATGCCCGGCAGCAGCCTGCCCGCCTCTGCACTGAACACCGCTCAGGAGTGATAACAACCCCCCCCCCCCCTCTCTGCAGCTCAGATGCTCCCACGCCAGCGCAGACATACAGACAACCCTGCAGCCCGCTGTTACCTGCGTTGCCACGGAACAAACAGGAGGAGAGAGGAGAGGACAGTGTGTGATGGTGCAGGGCACAGCCACACTGTTATTAGGCAGAATCATAATACAGCACAAACTGGGTGGTCTCGTTAAGGGGACCCAGCCAGATGCAAACAGGCAGCTCCTATAAAGCTATTGCTGCTGTAGTTAGCGTTAGCACTTGAACACAATGGTATTATTTGTGACTACACTTATAATCACCGACCCATGACTGTTTTACACTTGGAATTGGCATTACAACACCAGTTATAACTAAACACTAGCCCCGAACATGTTAAAACTCAATATAAAACTTTCATGAAGCATAAGTCCACAGCAATATGAGGCCCTTGTACAAAAGCAATGTGTCATATGTGACAAGGCAACTTATATATGGAGCACGAAACACACAAAAACAAATTCAGCGCCAAATGCGCGCAAATTAAATGTGATGAACCGCCACTGCCGCTACCTAAGCAGAAGCCCCACCATCCTGATAAATATTCTAATGAGAAGAGAGGTGAATAATTACGTGTAGATTCCTTCACAGTTTTCAAAGCGGACTGCAGTCGCTCCAGCATGGCTCTGTGATTAGCATGCGTTGCAAAACACAATACACAAAACAAAAATCCAAAAATGTCACGCTGGGCGGCGATAAAACAGCTCGGCTATTCGACTGTTGTTTTCCCTCTGTTGCTCCCCTGCTGGGGAAACGCTTAGTGAAGCATTTCTCTCAAGCACTAGGAGAGAGAGAGAGAGAGAGAGAGAGAGAGAGAGAGAGAGAGAGAGAGAGAGAGAGAGAGAGAGAGAGAGAGAG
>JAOEHI010051715.1:0-18088 GCA_025447815.1 Percopsis transmontana | reverse complement strand
CACACACACACACACACACACACACACACACACACACACACACACACACACACACACACACACACACACACAACCAAACCAAAAATTTGCATTTGCTATAGAGTAATTGAGCATATAAGCATATGAGTAAATCGCTGTGTGACTACAGTACGTACACACAAACACACATACTGTACAAACTAACAACAGGATACATAGCTTTAAACAGGATTTTCTGGTCTACAGCAGGTCATCATAGAGATAAATAAAAAATCTCACTTTCTAGATGAACATGTTTTACATTGAGTAAAGGCCCAGATGCGGAAAGTATACTTGGGCCTTAATAGATGTTTATTTATTTCAATGCTGATATAAAAGTTTAACCAACTGATGACAGTAAACAACATGGTTTAAACAGGCTGAATCACCTTTGCTGAACGTGCCCCAACAATGCGAACACTGTACAGGTAATTGCTGTGAACACCCTCCCTTGAGCATGAGGCATAACCATAGACTTATCCCAACTTCCCAACGGCTTTGCTCATTGGCACAGTGAGGCACGAGATTGTGGGTTACGGGCTGCGCCATCTTGAAAGTGAGGCACTAGCACATGTGCAGTACCACCAGAGAAGTACGTCACAACCAACATTCGATTCTTAGAAATGAAGAGCCAAAACTTGTAGTTCCTCGAATGGCAACTCCAAAAGCGAGTCAATCCCCATAGACCCCCATGTTAAAATGTCCAACTTTACAACCGTTTTGGTCTCTATAGCTAGTTTCCCTATTTATAACAACTGTACGGGGGGTGCATTTATATATAACTCATCAGTTGAAATGATTTTAGGCCATCAATTTATCCATTCATTATACATAGCCGAGAGTCTGACACTGCCAAGATGGCGACGGTCCACTTGGCTTCACACCCGTTCTTCAGAAAATCTATAGGTGACGTCACGGAGGGTTTGTCCACTTATTTATACAGTCTATGGTCACAACTTGCGACGCTGGAGTTTGCGATCGCAAGCCTCATGCATGCGCGCCGTAGACAAGCATCAAATACAATCACATTTGTAGGGGTGACTAAAACAAGCCCCCCGCCCCATGCATTTATCAACATTTTCAATGTCATTTGCTCAGGTTTTACTGAAATATGATGCAGGACAGATACTGTATGTAAAATCATGAATATATACAAATAAAATATTATTATGACAACAATTCAGGTGAGCAACAAGTTATACGAATACAACGGTTGACAACAGTCGGATCGATCAAATGGTAGGGCAAGGAGGCAGGGGTAAAAAACATAAATGAATATTTGTAGTGTTTTTCTTCTACAACTATGCATTGCACGTAGCCTAGCATGCTACACCGTATAAACAACCATAAAATGCATAGGAACATGCACATTAATTAGGCAAACCAAAGACATTCCAAATCATCTCACGCCACCAAGTATCTTACGACCGTACAGGGGGCCCGGCCCCACCCTCTGAGAACCACTGGACTGTGTCTGTGTGATACAGCAGCTAGCTTTCTCTAAACGTTTGAGACATTACAATTAACACTTTGTATGGGCGTGATCGATGAAGAGACAAAACACAAACCCAAGTTCCACCGCATTCACACAGTCACAGTCACAGTCAGGTTATATAACCAGACCAGCTTTCATCATATCTTCCCCTTCCTCTCTATTCTGAGCTGTGAAACCTTCTGTTTTCATGACCATTCTCATAGCTACCAGGCACACACACACACACACACACACACACACACAGAAGGTAGGCAGGGTAAATGATGTCACCTCTCCCTCTGTTCGCGAGGAGGAGGAATCAAAGTAGGAGTCTTTGCTTTGCTCTTTCCTGTCCTCCTCCTAGAGCTGACTCAGCGTTCACTCCCCTTCCCTATCTATATATCGATAATAAGAGAAGACAAATAGTGGATATTGATTTGAGAATGCGTGCGTGATGTAGGCTGATTGACAGCGTTGTCACAGTGATCTACACAGGCACTCTGATGCTTTATAACTGGGCTTTTAGGGGACTGACCTTGAACTGACGTCACACATTCTATTTATCACACATATCATATATTTTGTATGGTTCAATCCCAGTATGTAATTGTATCCAATCTTTATACCTGCTGGATTCACCAATGTCACAAACACTCCCAGTTTTCTCCCTCACTCAAATGTTTTGCATTCTTTAAGATAACAGAAGATACTGCCGTACCATACCGGCTGTCTGAAAACGGGGCTAACCCCAGGTGTCACACCATAGTCAGTGGATCTGAGCGTTTTATAGGTTTTCCAACTACACAATGCACCAGCTGATTTCCATTATCCATTTTCTCTGTTATGGTTGAAGCTGTGTTTTATTAGTGAAAGTAGCTGTTTGCTGTGTTGTATTTGTGCAGAAGAAAAAAAAGATAGTAAGTTTAGACGGTATAACACAGTGTTGGCATTACAGTCAAAATCAAATATGTAACGAACCAAACACCCAAAGGAAGGTCTTTCACCAGAGAATACTCAACTGTGTCAATGTGTGTTTGTTTTTTAATTAACTCTGGTCTCTCTCTCTCTCTCTCTCTCTCTCTCTCTCTCTCTCTCTCTCTCTCTCTCTCTCTCTCTCTCTCTCTCTCTCTCTCGGAAGCTGTGTGTGTGTGATCAGATTAATGGCCACTCAAAAATGTAATAAAGCTTTGCAGTCACAGTAACAGCGAGTCCCAGGTGCGTGTGACGTGACAGGGTGTGTGTGTGTTCCTAAAGAGGCTGATTAAAACCGAATGTAATAGACGCGTGTTAGAGGGGTGTTGGAGGTCCGTATGTTTGTGTGTGTGTGTGTGTGTGTGTGTGAGAGTTAGTGAACGACAAAGAAGGGAGACAGATGTACGTATGCCTTTGTGTTGGTGTATGTGAGAGGGGCAGCTGAGATGTGTGTGTGTTTGACTCACTAGCAAGGCAGCCAACACACTCTCCTCTCATACGACACCAGCATCCCCCATGTGAGATGATGTCATGCACTAACCATGGAGGTGTGTGTGTGTGTGTGTGTGTGTGTGTGTGTGTGATAGCACTAAAAACTTAATGTCACTCAATACCTGGGCCTCCCAAGGACCCTTGTGTCACTGTACG
This sequence comes from Percopsis transmontana, assembly GCA_025447815.1. Classification (NCBI taxonomy): domain Eukaryota; kingdom Metazoa; phylum Chordata; class Actinopteri; order Percopsiformes; family Percopsidae; genus Percopsis; species Percopsis transmontana. Next base: position 14,976 of record JAOEHI010051715.1, on the reverse strand, counting down.
CAATTATAACACTATAAAAACAATCTCACAGACACTTTAAACACAGTGAAACACACTTGGGCTCAACCTCTGACTGGCTACTTTCCTTTTAAAAATATATGTTCTTACAAATATGTTTACATGGCCACCGAAAATATATTTTCCACTAAAATTACTTGGTTACATAAGATTAAATACATTTCAAATTCATATCAACATTCAATATACCATGTCCAAACAAAATCGACATAGCTAGCCAGGTCGGCAACATCAACATTGTTACAACCATCACCATCCTCAAAGAACAACGCCATCACTACTATCTACCCCGCTGGCCTGAGTTCAGAAGGGAATGAATGAGTGCCTGTATCTATTGCTCTTTATAGGGGGAAATGTGAACCAGGTGCCAGATAGGCTTCTGCACTACCTGTCTGTAATACAGGTCAGTGAGGTTAATTTGCTGGACGGCTAGGATTTTACTGCTGACTTTCACTGTATCTGTAATGCTAGAATTAATCTTTGTTTGCGCGCATGTTTGGTACATGCGCACAATGGGGACTAGTCCCTTTTTGCGGTGTGCTTGGTACAAAGGACCTAACTTTGCATAGCTCTGCCCCAAGTGGCCAGATAATTCCCACTACTCCTTTAACAATAATACACAAAAGTCCTTGATCAGCAAAGTCAAACATTGTGGAGAAGGCCAATCTAGTGTGATCTAGCGAAAAGCAAGTGCTTACCTGAAAAGGTGACCTCTTCAACCAAATACAGATGACATTCCTGCATGAAAACAGTGCTAAAAGTCAATATTTGTACTGTTTGTAATGGAAACCTGCACACTAATAACCCCGAGGACACAGTGCCACACCCTTGTTCACGGCTAAAGGGGTAGAACAGCTTATATACTAGTACATTTTAAAACACTGGGTTAAATAAAAAATAATAATAAAGGATAGTAAAAACATTGAAAAAATAAATAAATAAGGATAAAAATAAAATTCTGATGCATTTACAAAAACTCTGGAATATAAAGATGAGGCAAGAGTGATGTTTATTATCATTTAAAAAATATATAAGCTCTATAAGCTATATCTGTTTGCCGTAATCCCCCAAATAAATTATCATATTCATCTATCAACTATCAAATAAATCTCACCATAGCTACTGTCCAATCATGCGCGTCCTCTATTTCTAATGTAGATAGCTTGTGAGACGGCTTCAGTCAGGTGCCGGTGGGTCAAAATACACTGCTTCCCCAGGCTTTACCATTGTCACACAATGTTCTTTTCTGTGAATACAAAAATATTCTTTGAATGGTCCAATCACATGCTCTGTTAGTTAATTATGTCACAAACATTTAGAAAATACATAAGCAAAATGACTTGGATGGTTCATCATACCAGGAAAACAACACAGCTGCAGCTAAAATAATTAATAATTGGTACGTTTAATTTAGGGGTGGTGATTAGCAAGTATTGCAATACTATTGACTAAAGTGCTAATCAGCACGATATCAAATGTATTCATTATTAATGCTATTATCTGCAACTGTGTTTACCCTTCGATGACACACTGTGAAAAGGGTACAATATGCTGATATATAGTCAGTTTGGGGTTTGCTACCATCTAGTGGCCTGAATATAGTCTTACTCTGACATTTTCTGTGTTTTAGAACATTAAAGCAAATAAACAATAACTGTGCAGCTTGCATAGTCTAATTTCTGGTAAACTGATACTGGAGTAGACAAACAAACAAGTTAGATACCAGCAAAATATGAAAAAAAGATTGTGAGATTCTTACAATATACCATAGGCATGTGGGCTACAAATCATTATGTAGACTACCTTAGACTAACCAGGTAAATATGTGTTTAAGCTAGGATCCACATCATCTCAACTATCCATTAACAAGTATGAATTAAACGGCAATACAATAAAATTAAATAAATGTTTATCTTGTTTGTATGTTTCAATTTTCAACCTTGGGATGTAAAAATGGTTTGAGATGAGTCGACTGCAATATAATATTTGTATACCTATATTCGTATAATTATACATATAAAACGTAATGTCTATGTATATTGATCTTGCAATAATAAAAACAAATATCAAAACATAAGCATACGATTGGCCAATTTGCTTTCCTGTGGTGCCGTCTAGTGACCAAATGGTAGAATTGTATATAATAAAAGGAACAGAAAGAAACGGGGAGGTGGAAGGAAGAAAAAAATCGTAGGGAAAATATTCAAAACGCTCTTCCTGGAAATCGGACTGAACCCGCCACAACTTCACCACATGACATTTCAGAAAAAAATGCGACACTCCTTCCTCCAAACACGCGTAGGCCCACGTTTCATTCAGCGGACCACTGTTTTGACACCGTAGTGTATTCAATACCACAAGAGCATACAACCTCGTATTATAGAAGGGATCGTCGCCGTTTTATACATCTATTATGGAGTGTAGTAGGCTTATGTGGGAAGACGATTGCAACATCACCCTCCACTTACCTTCCCGTAAAACTCCCATTTCCAGTGAAAACGTGACATCATCAACAACGAAATAGTAATCGGTATAAAAAGCAGCTGTGCATGATCACATAAGCAATACATTATAACCAAATGCATACTTTGTAACATAATCCAACAGATCTATGCTACTGTTTCGGCAGTTACAGTTTTAAACACTGTTGGCTGTAGTTTATAAATTCATTATTAATTGTTCTCACTGGACTCTCATTCAGTGTCAATTTGTCACGGATCTGCCCAAACCCTGTTAGGTAACACACAGCGTGTGGGGGATTATTTCGTTTTGCGTTTCATAAAAGTCATTTAGGATCTCGCTTACCTCAGGTACATGCCAAAATCTCCCAGGGGGTGTAAAAGGGTGAAACAGTGTAACGTTAAAAAATCTGCAACGCAGACCATCTTCGTTCTTTCCCCCCAATGGATGACGCCCGTTCAAGCCACGCAGACCCCCCTAAAAAAATAAAAAATCCATCCCCCAAAAAATGTACGCACTATGCAGACGCACGTACATATTCCACCCCCCGCCCCCCATACAGTAAAAACGTCGACATGAGGACACTGTACACGCACATACAGGCAGCGTAATCGTCGCTTTGGAGTGAATGCTGGATGGATTCTCCCATGGCCAAGGCGATGCATGACGACTCGATCTTGCAAAGTCATATCGCCGTCCGAAATGATTGCACAGCTTTTTTTTTTTTTGTGAAGACCACACATTTGTAAGAAAAGACCCCACCAGCCCCTATGTAGCGTCCAAGACCGAGGCGAGTGCACGTCAAATATCCCATGACACGTGAATGTTTATAGAGGAGATTATCAAAGCGAGTGGCTGTAAGGAATTGCGCAGTTTTTATTCCATTGAAACGAAGACTCTTCCTCCTGCGTCCCCGTTGAAAGGCAGTTTCCCTCCCTCGTCCCCCTCTCTCCTTCCCCCTCCCTTTCTTTCTTTCTCTCTCTCTCGCTCTCTCTCTCTCTCTCTCTCTCTCTCCTCATGCAGGTTTATTTTCGGTGGAAGACTCTTAGACATAAAGTGCCCCGCCTCCATAGTCATCGGCAAACACTGAACTTGCCTAAATTCCATTAATACTAAAGCCCGTGGTGTTCATTGGTGAACAATTGGGCCCATATTCTCTAAGGCCAAGTGACACGCGGGTTGTCTTCTGAGGTAAAATTCCCATTATAAATTCCCCCAAACTCTTATAACTAGGTCAGAATACTTTAGGTAATAAGATTTAGCACAAAACATCCAGACTTGTTAACCTGAAGACTTCCATAACATTGTGCTTAAACAAGAGTTTCAATTTTTAATCGGATAAACAGAGAAAATCATTTTGACACCAATAATGCTACTAAATACACTACTGTAGTGTTTTATGGTTGCTTTAGATTAATTATTATTCAAATGGATTTATCCCTTATTTGCCGCAAGCTAACTGACTTAGTTGATTACATTTCGCCAGAGAAAAGTGAATTTACTACAGTGTATTAGACCTACAGACAGATCTCTTCATAATGAATCTATAAATAAATAAAACATCTGAACTCCCCTTAACACATTTACATTCAAACACCCAGCCAAAACTCTGAGAATGATCCATTTGAATTTGAATTCAACATGTTTCAAGTCCCCCCCCCCCCCACCCAACACCACCTAAAGACCACCATGAATGGACACACACACACAGACATGGTGCTGATAAAGAGGCTGAATCCTCTGAGGAAGTCTGTGTAGGTGTTTGGGGGGACTCAATACGACCTTGAACTCATGAAGCCCCCTCTCAGCCGCCCACCCATCCCTCCTCATTACCGGACTGTTCTCCCTCTCCTCCCCAGCTCACTTTCCCCAGGGCTCTCTTGTTTGCCTCTCAGTCCCCTTTCAGCAGAGTTTAGGGCCAAGTCCTTTTCTAGTGGGGAAGTCCAGGCCTGCAGTCTACAGACAGAGACACTCTAAACGTCTTGCCCGGCCTGCAAAAGCTTCATTGGAATTCATTTGTTTGAATAGGTTCATTTCCCCCTTTGCTCGCTCGCCCTCTCTCACTCCCTGTGCAGCTCTAGGGGGAAGTGTGTATTTGCATAAAAATGTCCTTTATGGCACCTTGATTAACCACATTGTTTTCACATGTGTGTGTGTGTGAGAATCCAGCAGGGATGAATACAGTCTTCTTTACAGAATGCAGATATTGTTTCGGTTTGAAAACTTTAGTGAGAAATGGTTAATGAATATTTAATGAAGACACTGGGAGAGATGGATTTCTGCAGCAATCAATATGTAGGCTACAGTACCATGAAAGAGACTCATGTCTGGTTTTATTTATTTGCGCATATTTGTGACACAGAATACTAAATATTCAAACTATTTCAATTCCCTTGAACTTGAATGGATAACTGGTTGAAGCTATAATCTCTGTCAAATAAATAAATGTATTTTTCTGCCATTTATCATATAATTGCGCCTACACCACATTCTTGAAAAAGTTATCATGTCCTCTGCCAGCTTTAGTTAAATGAACTGTGGCACTTCTCGACAGAACTGCTACAACTTACTGTAGTTTGTGTTGGTTTTGTGCCACAAGATCTGAATGGGGTTTAGATTTGGACTTTGGCCAGGTCATTCCAAAATGTAAAAATTCTTGTTCGTTCCCAAATGTAAAAATTCTTGTTGTTCAACTCAGATTTTTGTCATACTTTATGACCTAGGTGCACTTAAGCTTTTGTTCATAAAACAGTTTTTTCAGAACTCATGAAGGATCATCCTGTGTTTTCTGGCAATCTTGAAATGACCCTTATGTTCTTCTTAATGAGCAATGATTTCCTTTTCTTGAACACTGACTTTAGTGGGTACGAGAGGCCTGAAGCTCCCTGGATATTGTTCCAGGGTTCTTGGGGACTTCCAGTAAGATTTTACGCTTTGTTTTTAGAGAATACTGGCAGAACAACCACCATTAACTAGAGTCCAGAACTTTCTCCAGTTGGACAATATGCCTCTGAATATAGTTCAGTGCAGCCCCAGAGCCTTGGAAGTGGCTTTGTAAAGCTTTCTACACAGAAAGAAATCAGAAAGGATTTTCTGGAGGTCTTTTGGAATTTCTAATGAAGGTGGCATAATGCGATTGTGGATCGCACCTGCTGACTTTATCTTTGATAGTAAGAGCACACATTGACAGGTCTGGCTAAGGGCAGGTTCTATGCCTGCTGTTAAGGTATTTAAAAACCTTATAAATATGTTTTTCTGTTAAATTTGCTTTTTTCAATACAAACCTTATTAAAATGTCTTCCATTATATATTATAGTGCAAAGCAAAACTTCACTGATGGGAAACTCAGCGTGTGCTTCTGGCGGGGCTTTTAATATAATTTGTAAGCCTTCAAAAAACATGATCAATCTCCTTTTTGAAAACTGGGAAACATTGTTTACAACTTTCTGTTTCAGGCAGAAATGCAGCCATGGAATAAAACCTGATAGAAAGCATGGTTTAGCAACTTTCTTTTAATTTCAACATATAAAACACGTCTTATTAAAATGTTTTTCACGTTTTTGAAAAGGACATTTATCATAGTTCAGACCTAAACATTGCAGTGAGTGGTAAGTTTCTCAACACTAAAGCTAGTGAGAGTGTGCTATGAAAAATTACCTTAGTAAAACCATCCTGCGTAGAAGCTCTGCCTCTATGATTTGCTTCGCTTTGCATATCCGTCTGGGAACTTCGTCAATGTGGTAGAGAACCATCGCCTAATCAGTATTCAGGTGGGTAGTTCAGTTAGTGCAAAGTCTGTGTTCAGAAAATTGTCCAAATTGTCCCCATGTGGGGACAATCTTGTTCTTATTGAAGGCCACTATCAAATGTTTCATGTTCTGATTTGTTGAAGGTGGGGTGGTCTAATCCCTTCAGAATGATTTAATTGACACCTATTGACTATGAATAGAGCATTTCCAGACCCATATGTGGAACAAATCGTAAAGCTTGCAAAATAAGGATGGTTTTTACCATGCTAATGAAACATTATAAATCATGGGAAACATTTAATAATGTCTGTTTAATAATGCCTAGGTCTTCATACCAAACATGCACCCAAGACTACATCTGTACCATAAAACCGACAATTGTTTTTTCAATTCAACATGAAATGAAAATTAGCAGAATCTCAAGCTTAAGGCAAATAGTCTTTCATCTTGCTTTGCACTGAAGTAAAATTATATTTAATTATTATTTATTGTAATTATCACTGGATTTTTGAGGAACACTGAAATTATTCAGTGTTCTAAAACATTCAAAGTTCTTTTGCAAGAGTGTTATCATATTTCAAAGCTGCATGGGATAACCTTTCTTAATTTCTAGGCCCTGTGTGGTTACAAGATGCAACTGGACTGTTTTTGAAAGCTGTCATATTTTTTTACTTTGACTATCACGTGGCAAAAGGGTGGCAAAATTACTGTACTGTACACAGACGGACCACTCAATTGCAATTAGGCCATTTAGCATACGGTTTTGGCCAGAGAGACTTAAAATGATACAATTACAAATTTCAAGGGGGTTTGTACCCCTTTCGGTTGGGATTCAACCACCATATGCACTAGAGTATCCCATCCCACAAAATTCAAGGAGACTGTTAATTTGATGGTTTCACTGGGGCATGGGCGTTTTTCCACAGATGTCAAACACAAATGTCAATATTTTACCATAACAAAATGAATCCTATGCAGCTTTAATACAGGCTGTCAGACAACAAAACAATAATTAGATGAAACACTACAAGACAATACACACAATGCAAAACAGCAAGACACATGCCCTCACAGAACCAGACAGTATCTTCATCCAGGTCTTCCGTAGATATTTTCCAGTAAAGTGTAATACTTGCCAATGGAGAACAATTCCTGTGTATGTGTGTGTGTGTGTGTGTGTGTGTGTGTACTTGTGAGATAAAAGGTGTAAACATGGAAAAACTGATGTACTATAAAGCTCTGTGGAGGGGAAGTGAATAGGCTGTCAGCTGACAGAAGACAACAGAATGAGAGAATGATAAGAATGAGAGAATAATTCACTCCTCAATCTGTCAAATCGCAGGTGTGAGAACCTGCTTTATTCAGCACTAGAATTTACATAGCAGCATTTTTAGCTACTCCATTAGGTTATCTCCATTAGGGGGGCAGGAAGGTCTAGTGGTCTAGGTGTTGGATTCACAGCCAGAAGGTCATGGGTTCAAGCCCCAGAGTTGGCCTTCCTGTAAGCATCCTTGAGCAAGATGCCTAACCCCTATGTGCTCCATGTAACGGCACCATGTAATTGTTGACAAAATATACTAATTGTAAGTCGCTTGGATAAAAGCATCTGCTAAATGCTGTAAATGTAAATGAAACCTTAAATCACTCTAGTCTAATAAATAGCAAAGAGTAGAGACAATTGTGGCACTGTTCAGGCCCTTAAAGTGACATTTGTGTCTGGAATTAACCTTGTGGTTGAAAACAGTTTTACAAAAATGTTTGGGTTTGAAACTCAGAGAAAGGAGTGGTTGGCACTCCTCTCTACCCCTCCTCATACACTCACACCATTATCCACCCCTCCCTCTCCAGCACAGCCTCAACACACAGCACAGTTGTGTTTAAAACATAAAAAGGGAGCTAGGGAGGAAATCTGGTGTCCAGGGGGCGCTATAACATAATCAAGGACTGTAGCTTTAATATTACATAAGTGTGAATTTGTGTGCTGAGGCCTCTAGTTGTCCAGGCTCAAGAGCAAAGCGGTGCCGCGCTTTACCCAGTGTTCAGAGGGAAAGGACCCAGATTTGAGCTCCACCCCCACCACAAAGGACGGCCGCCCTGCTCCACCTGAACGCACCGGGAAGTAGTAGCATGGACACAGGTGCATACCTATACACACACAGACACACAAACAAACATCAGTCCACATATCAAAAATATTATCACTAAATTCATGAATGCAGGGGGGCAGCCAGAATGAAATAGAATCAGGAAAAGGGGGTGGACTGGGGTCAGACAGACATACAAAAAGAGAGGAAGGAAGGGAGAGAGAGAGAGAAAGAGAGAGACTCACTCTTGGCCTTTTTCCCGTGGTCCTCGACAGGTTTGAAGTGGATTGTGGGTACGCGGCAGAACAGTTGCATGGGCTCAGCCTCCACCAGGCATGAGTTCTTCCTGTCCCAGCTGGCCCCCTCCAGGTACAGGCCCCGGATAAATACGCCATCCTTGGGGGGGGGGGGCAACCAGTAATGAGTTAGTGTCCAGCGAACATGTGTCCCCCCCGCCCCCCACTACTGATAAATTTCCCCCTTGTGTTAGTTATTTAGCCCAATTATAGAGCCCACAATAACAGAACAGTAGCACCCCATAGTGGTTGAGGTAATGTAATAGCAAGCACTGCAAGTCACGGTCAACATGTGACAACGCCCCTAGTGGTAATTCAGTGTACTGCAAGCACAACATTATGTAATTAATTAATTATTAATAATGTTATACAGACATTTCTAAAATGAGACTAGAGCAACACACTCAAATTTGAAGTTTGTTCCAGATGGACAGAGGGAGGAGAAAGCGTAACCTGACGCCTGGATGGCAAAAAAACTATATAATAACTTAAAAACTTAAAAAATAAACGAAAATGTAGAGATATTTTATGGAATGAGTTTGAAAGCAAATGTGGAAATAACTTTTTAAAAGGCCCCAGACTGACTGTGATAAATGTAATGGAAAGCTACAAAGGGGCGAGAATACCAATAGCACAGCAACAGATATGTAAGGGCAGCGTTGTGGGTGTACGTGTTTTTCTGAGTCACCTTGGGCGGTGAGAGGAGCTGGCTATCGTCCACGGTGGCCACAACAAACTCCCAGGACAGTGTGTCCACCGATATCTGCCAGGAGAATGCCACACCATGTTAGCTTGTATGCACTGGCTAAAGACAAGTCCCAGCACAGTGTGTCCTGGGACTACGACAGAGCATCAAGCCAAATAAGACTAATTCAAATCAATGAAATGAGATTCAAGTGGTAGTGTATCAGTGTTGGTCACAAGGGAGTGGGGATGGGCAAAAAGGCGTCTGTGTGCATACACTTTGTCACTAATACTGTGTTGATATTATGCATGTAAACACTACTGTATTTCAAATGTGTAATGAGTTTACACACTATGCCTTTAAATTATTTAAAATGAATTAAACTGAATTAAATGAAATGAATGATTAAATCTAATCAACGATAATTCCTCGATCCAAACCCCAACAATTGGCATTTGGTTGACCGCGGCATACGATCTCACGCAATTGGTTGCAACATGGCCTTCTATAAGCCTTAATCGATTATTACTGTTAAACATTGAGCCCTTCATATTTATAAAAGAAGTGAATTTAGTTATTGAGACCATAACTTCTTATGGAGAGAAAATGACTGACTTTGTATTTCTAGACAGACTGGAAATCGGCTTCCATTCATTTTGAGTAATTTTCTGTTTAGGAGCTAGCCGCCCGGTGGCAAATAAAAGTATTGCATCTTAAGCACACATTCTTTAACACCGTGGTGGTTGCTGCTTGGTTCAAAGTACAGCGGTGGTGCTTGAAAGGCTGAGGTTTGTGTATGGAATCAGTTCAAAACAGCGGACTTGGTAAGCCTGCACACAGGACAAGGTAAGCAGCTGTACTGCAGTGTGTGTGTGTGTGTGCACGTGTGCGTGTGCGTCACTCACACTGCGCTGGCGTGCAGACGTCTGCAGCACGGCGGTGAGGAAGGCGGTAGGGAAGGTGAAAGCGGACAGCCAGAACAGGACGGGGGGGCGCGCCGTCTCTGCCCAGCGTGCAAACTGCTCCGCCCGCCGGCCAAGGTCCCTGGTCCAGGACGCTAGAGGCTTCAGGGAGGGGTACGCCTAGGGTGCAGGGAGAAAAAGCAGGTTTATCAATGTTCATCAGACATTTATGTTCAATGTTTAATGTTAGACAGATAAATAGATAGATACAGGGCGGGAACCATTCATATGCACAGAGCTGTTCTTCAGTAATGTGTACAGCGGATTTGAAAGGAAAGAAAGTTTAAGTATGAATATATAAATTAAACTTCATAATGTATAATCATGCTAGCATTATCCATTATACTTCCATTGATTATAATGTATAATTTGTCCAAGGGAACTTGATGTTTACATGCGCCAACACGTACAGGGCACTGCAAAACACCTGATCATAATCCATAACTGGGATACCCAATCGCGTATCGTATATATGTTTCTCTCTGTCTCTGTGACGTGAGGCCTTGTGATCCCCTCCTGTTGCATTCATGGATCCCCTTTTTTTCCTTTTTGTCCTATTTCATATTAATTATCATTTCTTTTTACAAAGTTCTGCTTTGGAACTCCGACAGCGCATGCTCCTCCCACACCTGAGTGGCTCCGTTCTCTACCCCTCACCTCTACAGTTGCACACCCTTATGTGGCCCGCTGTGTTTGGCTTGGTATTGTGGGGTTCCCGGGTGACTATAATACAGTTGAGGAGTGTACCTTTAAAACTGCTAGGTTACCGTGGTTACATGCTAAGTTACCATTTTGGTGGCTCACGAGACCAGACGGAGCTGTTATGTTCTTTATGTTCTATGAAAGCTGTTATGTTCTTTTGACTTTCAGCAGACCTTCTAAATGCCTTGCATAGGAGGGTGGCAGGGCCAGAAACCAATGCCTGTGCCACGTCCGCACGAGGAAACACAATATTGCAAATGGCCGAAGACCGTGGAGGAAGCCGGCAGGCCGAATATTAAAGTCTCAGGGTTCACATCTAATTACAGGTCAGCCATGCCAAGGAATGGTAGAAGAAACAGAGTAATGGAGGGGGAAGAGAGAGAGAGAGCGGGGGGCACTCTGTGAGGCCCCCGTTGTTGGTCCGCGGGCAAGACATAACAGAGGAGAGAGTGGGAAAGGAGGGGGAGATTGGATGGGAGATAGACTTGGGAACAAGAGTCACGTAGATATTGAAGGAGAGAGAAAGTGAGAGAGTAACATGGGGTCAGCAGAATAGAGAATCTCACCTGTCCAATATCCCCCTCAAAGGACACACACACACACATACACACACGCAGGTCCAGCGGTAATAATAAGCTGTTGCCTAGGAGAAATGAGCTCCACATCCTTTTAGGCAGGCAGAGCAGACCTAGAGAAAGGTTTTCTTTGCTTATTATCCCACAATTACAAGACAGATGCCCGCTTTGTCTGGCCAGTCGGGCCACGCTACGCTCCACCTGACGTAGAACCCTCCTTCCCCCCCGCTCCAACCCGAACACACACACACACACACAGAACAGTTGAACCGAGTCATGCAGTTGAACTGAGGACACTCGAATGCACGTAAGCGAACATCCACACATACATGCCATCATATGGGCACTCATGCGCATGCACGCTTACAGACATCTACAGATAGAGTCTTCTCCCCTATTGACCCAGGCTGTCAAGGCCCCCGTGTCTTCTCTCCGCTATAAAGAGTGGTCCTGTAATAATGGGCCCAGAATTATAGCTGGAATGTTGCCTGTGTGTGTGTGTGTGTGTGACTAGCACAATGGCTGTGTCTCTGTGCAGCCGAGCAGAGTGATTGACAAATCCACTCTAACAGATCAGTGAGTCACTACAGAGGCCACAGCACATCACTACAGAATAGGACAATACAGAATATGACAGGCTGTTAGAAAAGAAGTTATGCTACAACTGTATGGTGTATTGAGGGCCATCTTCTGCGTTTTATTCTGTCTTTATGTATAAGATAAAGGTATAATCCTCCATCTTGTTATGATGCCCCCCAGAACCCCACATTTCTGCCCTTGCTCACTGTTTATGTTTGAAACACAACTGGCCACAAAAGCGTGGGCGGCTGTAGAGAACGGTGTGAGCTTATGAGAAACAATCACGTTTGGGAGGGGCTTCCGCTCGCTGAGTTTCAAACAAAAATTATGTTTTTGTAACGCTAGGGTCTTCATTTCCATCTTAACACTTAAAAATCCCCTACACTCAAAATAGTGTTATCCGTGCTTTTAACTCCTCTTGGAGGCCCATCCCTAGCTATATATACTAGTTTATCTAGAATTTTGCCAGGGTTTTTTTGTTGTTGCATTTTTCCACTGAAAAGGGTGATTTTTCATTACTTGTGATTTAGAGGCATTGGACATCACAACTAATGTTATTGTGAGCCAAAATGCAAATCACAGGGGGACATTCTTGAGGCCCGAAACATTAACAGTAGCTTAAAAAAATATAGCTTACTGGTGTACTTGGTTAGTGTGGCGACAATCTAAAATTAAATCTAAAATGTATTCCAGAGCAAGGAACCTCCTCCCACTATTTACCCAACAATATGAAATGCTTGGATTTTACTGTAAAAATCACGTCAATGTTCCTGACAGCATCAATTGGATCCGTCTAATTACTGCACATATAAGCAAAGACAGCTTCCATAACTTAATGCAAAGGATGAATAATTTTGAATTCAACCATATATCCTGGGAGTCCCAGGACCACAGCAGCAAGCACTAGTAAGTCTTAATTATTGAACGATGCCTGAAAAGACAGCTATTGCTAACTTATAGCTCTAGTTCGTTCCTAACTAAGTTGGGAAACATAAATAATCACGTCAGATGGTCCGTTTTTGTTATGTAGCTATCGCTGCAGTACACTAGGAAGCTAAATATGTACTTTTTAAGAATGTACTTCTGTGGTTTGTATGTCGGTGATCATGAAAGGTTATAATTAGTTGTGATGTCCCAACTAGTATAGTACATGCCTCAAAATTAGATTTGAACACATTTAAAGTGGAAAAACTGTCCCTGTGTGAAATGCTAGACGAAAACTTGTTTTTATAGCTAAGAACAAGACTCCAAGAAGAGTTAAACACAAGGATAACACATTTTCGAATGTATAGCTACTTTAAGGTTGAACTATTATTTGCTATAATACTTTGCTGTACTTTTGTTTGGACCTTGCCTCAGTAGATTATGTCCTTAATTTTGACTGTTGACTCCATGTTATCCTGTTTTATATTTTATCTTGACTTTTATTGCAGTTTCTATATTGTGTTTTTGTCTTTTGAACTAATTTTAGTTTAGGCGCCTTGGGATTTTAATTATATAATTGGAAAGTACGTTCGAAATTAATGATTACTTTTTTATATCTAGCATATAGATAAAAACACAAGAGATTTGAGAACACAGAGACACGGATACAAATATTTCAGGGACTATTGTAGGAAGGACTGTGAAGGAATATTAATGATGATGTTTAACTGCTTATTAAAACACCTCCATGTAAGAGGAAGATCTACGTAGCAGTTTCATCGACCATGGGTCTAAACAGTATGCAGTATGCAGAGAATCTTTATCTGGTGGTTTTGTAAACAGTGATGAACAGGAGGTTTGGGAGCAGCAGTGAAATACTGAGAGCTACACTAGCTAGTGTGCGCGTGGGTGTGTGTGTCACCTTCGCCCACAGAGGTGGCACACGGGCATCATAAATGCAGTTGAAGGTCTCCTCCAAACTGGACGACATCACTACCAATCCTTTGATCCCCTTCTCCAGCTCAACCAGGGATGACCTGTGAAAACGCACACACAGATTAAATATAAATGTAATTAAATGGGACATACATCCATGTCTCCATCCCTACCTTTATCCATCTGGATACTGCCTATTACTTTTTATTTTAAAGGTAAAGGTGCACTCCTCACTTTTCCTCACTGAAATTACTTGTGTGGTTGAAACCAGTACAAAAATTAGTGGCTTGCACTCTCTACACCCTCCACCACTTATACTGTAGGTTCCCATCTTCTCTACTCCTCCCCTAAATTGTCTTTTGTCTAAAGTTTTGTTTCAAATACAATAACAAATATTAAAAATATGTCATTTCTAATAGAGGGGTTTTAAATGTGGTCCATTTATAGATCATTGACATAACACTCACTTGAATCCCCCCACTTACCCACCTACCCCCACACACACACACACACACAGGGTGATGGTGTAGGTACCTGATAGTGTTGAGCAGGACATTGTATCTCTGTACTTCCTGCAGCAGGACAACGTTAAGTGGGGAGGGGTCAGCTTGGAGCAGGGCCCATGTGCCCTCGTAGTCCATCAACGCTGGGATCTTCCCGCGCACATCAGCCGACATCTCCAACACCTGGGCACGCCCGTCCCAGGAGGTTGGATCAAATAATGAAAGGTAACAGTGTTTCATATTAATGACCCGCCATAGTCTAGTTTGTCCCGCCATAGTCTCATAATGAACACCTCTCAGAATGACATAAAAGATCTCTAAAGCCATTTGCACACTGCACGCGGAGTGTTTTTCCTTGCGATTGATCGTCAAGTATTGAGAAAGATTTAATTTGTGTCACTGTTCTATTGAGCACTCTTTTTGTTTCATTAATCTGTCTTAAATGTTTGAAATGTCATCACATAAAGCAGGCCTGCAAATAAGACACATTGTACATAATATTT